>JANIJG010023258.1:88895-109660 GCA_024611175.1 Megaceryle torquata
GTGTCAGAAAGGAAGGATGCTTTGGAATTCAAAGAATACTTGATAGCTGTGCACTGAAGGACGGTCAAAGTGACAAAGGTAAGTTCCTGTGAATTTTTAATATGGCTGTCTTCTCAGTTTCCTCCTTAAAAAAAAAAACCACAACCAAAAAAACACCCTACCCTACCCCCCCCCCCCCAAAAAAAAAACCCAAACCCCAACCACAAACCAAAAAACCCCCAACTTCATTAAAAACTAAAATTTATACATTACTAGAATTCAGTTTAAATTCTTTGGTATTTTGAAATGCCTGATAAAGATCTTATAACAAAATTATATCCAAAGCAATTCATACAATAAAGTAAGCACATTTAGAAAGTATTTTTCAAAACTTTTCTGTAAGAGACTTTCTACAAAATCAGGAATAAAAATCCCTACCCTTTCACCTTCACTATCCCTTCTTTTTACTCTTCTGAGATTCTTTTTCCACATACATGACTAGTTTGATTTCCTTCTTCATGATCAGCTAGTGAAATGTAGTTAATTCAAAGAAAACCAAAAGAATTTAAGGCCCTCCTTTGATAATTTTTTCTATTCTACAGAAGTGATTTAGCCACTTCAGCCTTTTGGGGACCAAGCTTATATTCAGAAAAGTTATTTATATGAGTTAAAGCATTTTAATTTTTATCTGAAAACACTCAATAACATTTCATTTGCATTTGAAGAATGATATGGTTCTCTCTCAAAAACTGCCAGCCAAAGGTTACAGCGTCATTAAAAAAGTTTTTGCAATGATTATTGCCTCATGTTTCATGACATCCAGAATTCAGCAGTTTCTTTGAAGTACAGATGTTTTCCTGCATCATTACTATTTTAAATGCCTAGTGACTAAACAGTAACTCGTAGGTTGTTAGTGGATTTAAAACTTCCATATATGGATAACACATGGATACTGCATGTATCGTTAGACAGTTTTGAGTTCAACAAATGATGTGTAATTATAATCTTCATATGCTTACATTGAAGAGAAATTTCTATTTTTCTCATAAATATTACTGTTTTCTACATGAACAGCATCTCAGTCTCGCAGAGGGATTTGATTTCAAAAAAAATATTCTTCAAATGCGTTAACGTAATTTCAAAAGCAATACCTCACATTTGTTACCGGCAGACCTAGTACAATCTCTTCATACAAGATGCCCCAGATTTACGTTTCATATGGAAGAAATGTTACTTTGCCAACAGTTAACTTTTCTACCCTCTCCCCCAGATTAAGAAAATAAACTTCTGAGACACTAAGCCAAGGTGAACATTTATTTATATTAAATTATATTTAAATAAAGTGATTGCTCTCAGCTTACAACATGAAAAATAAGAAGCAAATCACAAAAAAATGAACTGCATTGCTCTTTCCTGCTGATACACTGAAGTTGTGCAGTTATATGTGAAATATGAATTTTTATATAGGGAATAATGACCACTGTGTAGCACGTGACTAATGCTTTTTCTTTATCTCTGTGAAAAACACTCTTTCCCAACATCTTGAACAAATTATAAAATCATAAAATATCAATGCACCAATGGCATGAGTGGGTCTGTATGAATCTTCCTTTTTATTTGTTCACTAAATTCTTAGGTCAGCTCTTGCTAACATTTGCCAAGCATACTTCTGAGATGACTTTAGGGAGAAGGAATTTCATTCTTGAATAATTTATTTCTTCTTTGAAGGAAAAATGTAATTACTACATCCTTCCGTTTTCTGACTGGAATGTTGCCCTTGTACTACTTCACATCTTCCCATGCAAATGTATTTTTTCTGATTTACACATTTTTTCCTTAGTTTGCTACATACATTCTGCACAAGAGAAATGTATTTCCATAACATATCAGCTAATAGTTCAAAATATTCTAAATGTTAATTCAAACGAACAATTAAAGAAGTGCTATTTTATTGCATTTATTTTTGTGCTCAACAGGAAAAAAAAGCATCGGTAAGCAGATGACTTCTTTTCCACCCCACTTTTTTCACCATAATTTCCAAAATGTATGCAAATGATTCTGTCACCACCAGTAATATTTTAGGTAAGTACATAGTAAGGTCAAAAAGATACTGTAAAAATATTGTTTGATTATTTATTCTGAGCAGAGCTGCTACTTTTCATGTTTACTTGCTATCTTAAAAATTTAAGTATTAATAAATGAATTATAATTAACACTTTTAAAAAATTAACTTTTCCCAGTATGCAAAGCTAATTCTCAATTCAGCTCCAACTCTATTTCAAATTCAAACATCTAATGCCAAGTTCTCAGTATTTAGTACTTAGTAGCAACATATTTTAGTCTGTAAAATGACTTGTGTTTAGAAATTTTTGTACAACAATGACTACCTCCTGAAGAGGAAGTCTGATACTAACAAGCAGTATTGAGGGAAAAAAGCTATTGAAGAAAAATTACTTCATGTTAGTTCATCAGCTTAAGGGGCCAGTGAGAGGGGTAGATTCTTTATGAAGATTAAAAATCTGCAGTAATTTTAAAAGAAATCTTGGCAACATCTGCTAAAATTATCAACACATTTATACAGCTATTCAAAAGCAAATAGAAGCAGCACACAATCAGACAAGACCATAAAAAACCCCCCTAATTAAGTGGCTTGGTAGAAATTACAAATTTTCCCATAAAGGTTACAAAGTTTAGAGGACAGTTGTTTCCTACCATGTTTCCTTTTGCATCTAATAAGAGGGGGAAGGGACTGAAGAGTCTCCTATTACTTGTTCTTTGGAAGAAAAAAAAAGTATAACTATGGATACCTTTCAATAGATTTATGGATTATCAGCTGTAATCATAAAGCCCCCATGTGTTGAGTGCTGCCTGTCCAGAGCACAAGATAGAAGCATTGGCCCACAGCAGCTGCATCTCTCAAAACCACACCTTTCTCTAGGGATTCCTCATCCCTTTTAACCCAGGCTACATGTCCTGGTTTGAGTGAAAACAGAACTATTTCTGTTCAGTGATTTTACTTTTCATCTCAGTTCTTCTAACTCACTGCACTTTCTCAAGTTAGCAGCCTGTTTGCACAGACAGTGTCTGCTGCTGGCAGTGATGACACCCCATGTTTAGAGTTACTACCAAGGACTGGTGTGCAGACCAAGGCCACTGCTGGATCTTCTGTACCACATTAGGGGGTGCAGGAAAGTGAAAGGCCACACCTGCAGGGAGGAGCGGACAGGGCAGGTGACCCCAAACTGACCAACAAGGTATTCCAGCCCATATATGTTACATTCAGTATAAAGCAGAGTGGTCCAAAGGGTCTATAGGCTTTTTCCCCAGACTCTTCTCCCCTCTTGGACAGTCTTGTCAGCTTTGTCTGACTTGGCTCAGGTCCTCTTTCAGTTCCTTCCTCAGAGCATCCAAGGAGGACTCTCTCCACTCTGCCTTAGATCCAAATCGGTGTGTTCCTGAATCCGGTACCAGAATCCAGCTCCTGAACACAGCTCCTGTCTGCTGCAGGAGCCAGTCCGGGATCCCCCAGTGCCTGCTCCACAGCATCAGTGGTGACGGTGATGCAGTTACCATTGGGGCGTTGGGGTCAATATTGGTTTTGTATAGATTTGTACATATTCTATTTTATTATTATCATCATTACAGCTGTTCTTGTTTCCTTTTGTAATCACAAGTCTCTCTCCCTTATTCCCTTTCTCTTCTCCTTTGGGGAGGGAGGGGGGTTAACAGAGAGCATCTGTTAGGTCTAAGAGGCCACCCTGACCCTAAACTGTGACACTACATTCCAGGGCAACTCGCTTTAGAGCTAAAAAAGAAAAACTAGATATATAGAATTATGAGGAAAAAATGGCACCATCGGGATACGGCAAAGCTGTCATTCCATGGTAGAGATGCTGAACCTTTTGATTCTTGGCAAAATAAAGTTATAAAGTGTTGTAGTAAACCGATTCCGTGTCAACCTGTAATTAACAGGAAGTCTCACTGCCCTCAAGGCTATTACATGGAACTGTGCAGAAGTGTAGTAGCCGCTTAACATTCCAACTCACTAACAGAATTATAATACTGATGTTATGATTTCTTTTCCATCAATGTCATGTGAAAGATTCAAACGGTATTATTAACAACACTCATAGGATCTAGAAATATTGCTATATGGGATTTGTTATAACAAGAGAAGATAGTAATGTTTTGGCAGAGCATGTCTACCAATAGAAAAAAAGTCTACTTATTTCCTATATAAAATTAAGAATGGTATATAATTCACAGAAGTGGGTCTGAGGCTAAGTTTTTCATTCAGCTGCACTATATGCAGAAGTGTGCACCCACTGTGTTTATGGATGTCTGGTTTTGCAGGACACATTTAAGAGTATTTTCAACAGAGAACAAATTAATTATATACTTACGGCATGGGGTGTTTGGTCTGCTCACAAGTTGTGGAAATGCAAAGACAGTTGATAACTCTAGTTCATGGTTTTGATTTTGTTCCTTTTCTTCAGTCTGGTCAGCCCAAACTACTGATTTTTGTCTTTGAATCAGCTGCTCAACCTCTCCAAATTCAGTCTCAATTACATTATTTGTCAATCCAGCTTCTTTCAAAGTCAGGTATTGCTTGCGAAGAACTGGAAGCAAAGTATTTAGTACTCTGTAAAAGAACAAGAGGAGAGACAAATAAGACTAAATCATAGCTAATCTGATCCTTAATAGCACTGCCACTATTAGGAATATGAGGGGATTTCCTTCCCTTCTTCTTCTACAAGTTCTGCTGTGTAATTTATTTTAAAATTTTGGGAGAATACGAAGACACTGAAAGACAATATTAATGACAGAATAATTTTCTCTTTTGCAAAGTCTTGTATTTCACCCTAAGCGTTTACTAAATATATAATTTTCCTAATTGCCCAAGACCTTAGGTCCCTTAAACACCACAGAAATAGTCAGTATATGTTGATTGAGTTCTGACTTTCTAAAATTAAGTACCAGGTAAATGAGGAGTAAAAACTAAATAATGTCATTTAAACCAAGCACATATTAATTAGATGTGCATAAAACCTTATTAGAAGCCCAGTCCAAATAAATTTAGATTCTAAGAATGGAATGCATTGCACAATGGCAAATCAAAGTGAGAAAAGTTTAGGAATTCTACCTGAACACAGGAATTCATTCTCTGTGGAGTCAGTTGCAAACCTAAACAGTAGGTTTAAGCAATAGACAAAGAGATATGCAACTTAGTAATTACTAGCAATGTAGCTTTAAATATTTTGCTTGCAGTTTGGCAAGTTTGTGTGTTTATTTTGGTAGAGTTGATCATAACAGCCTTTTCTCTGAAGCAGGAAGAAAAGCAGGTTATTTTATTTTGAAATTATTTAATTATAAATTTAATTTACTATACTTATTTTATGAATAGATTTGTGATTACTTCCCGTTCCATGTGTCACACATGGAAAGCTAGTCTCCAACAGTTTTGAGAGACTGATAACAGAAAATGAGAGAAGATGAGTAACTGCAAATTAAGCTTTTAGCAGTCTATCTAGCTATAAGAGTTTAAAAGCAATGATTTTTAAAATAGGTAAATGAAAGTCTACAGTGCAAGAAATTAAGAGAACACAAACTTATAAAAAGATCAATACTGTTCAACACAGAAGAAAAAAAAAGACACCTTGACCTGGAGAACAATTTCTAAAAGCTATGCAAAGAAGAAAGTTAAATAGAAATAATAAGCACTAGAGTATACATGCAGTTTCTGTTAACAATGGTGAATACAGAATAAGATCTCTGAAGTGATTATTTTACATATCTTTCTGCTTAAGAAAACACAACTCTAACCTAGAAAAGTTTGAGAAAAATCTTGTTTCTATTCCAACTAAAACTTAATCCTGTAAACGTGTCTTCTGAAGTTACAAATGTCACATTAGAACTCTTACCACACCTGCTATGCAATCATACTTACTTTTCTGTCTGCTTATAATGCTGGTCTTGAAGGGACACCAGAGATAACATGTGCTCAATCTGGGCTTTCAGGTCCTTAACTTCTAGGTTTAAGTGGCAACACTGTAGATCTTTACAGAGTTCCTTGGGAAATTAGCAAGAAAAACCCAACAACTGCACATTAGAGAAACTAAATTTAAACTGAAATTAACATTAGTTCATCCTATATTGCTAAGTAAACATGGAGTGGATCTATATTAGTTTTAGAAAGCTTTATGGTAGAAAAGCATGAGTTGTTTGATTTTTACTTACATGCATAAATATTGCTTTGTAAATTCCTGTGACAAGTAGTGGGTGTGTTGTAATTAGCATTAAGGACCCAATGGACAAACACACATAATGCTTATCCAAGCATGCCCAAAAATGTGTTTGTCTTGTCTACTGTGGACTTGCTCCATATCAGAATTTTAGTGACGCTGTCTAGGACAAGTTTCACTGTATTTGGTCATCTTCCTGAAATGCCAGTATCTTCCTTGAAATATCTTAGTTTCTTTTAAGATAAAGACATTTTAGATATCCCAATAAAAATACAAAGTATTGAAACATATTCCATTACTTGAGTCACATAGATGCTCATGACACTATCATTTGAAGTACTTCATTTGCTAGCTGAAACTGAAAGTCAGGGAGGAACAACCCCTCACCTTTCTTTTCTTATTATTATTCCTGTACAGACCTTCATCCCTTCCCTTCTGACAAAGGTTTTTTTTTTTAAAGCTAGGCTAAGAATTTAGCTGTCACATGGTTTCACAAGCATCAGGAGCTCCTGTAAATGCAAGGCTAGAAGTATATAGCCAGGAGCAGGATTAACACCCTGGCAGCCATAGCATACATTTTTGTATGTAATCCTATAGTTGCACAAACAATGAAGTACTTTTAGGGAAGAACAGAAAGAGCTAATACTAGAATTTGAAAGCTACCCTCAAAGAATGGCAGAAGCAAGACAAAGAGGGATTAAAAAAAGAATCTGTTCTTAACTATAGTAAGATGCTGCTCACAACGCATGAAACCTGCCCTTTAAGTGAAAAGCATTTTACCTTTGGAATACACCCATCCTGACTGAGGAGGCGCATTTCATTTTCAACACGATGCAGCCACTGGGTATTTTCCTCAAAGTGTTCAACCTCCTCTTCTTTCTTCTTCTGCATGTGTATTTGGTGGGTTTTAAGCATTGCAAGCCTTTGATCTCGCTTGCAAGTGGCCTAAAAGTCAGCATGTAAGGGGAAAACTTTAAAATAATGTTCACAAACTTCTCTATATTAAAAGAAACCCAAACTTTTTTTCTATACTTTTATATACTCAGCTGGGCATAACAAACATTTTGCTTTTCCTGACCAGTTTACAGAAAGTGAAGTAGCATATTTCCCTTATGGGCATTACATTTTTTTGGCCATACCTTTAAAAATAGTAATTATAAAAATAATAATTGTTAAGCAGATTCCATGACTGATGCAGAAAGCTTCAAGATAAAATAGGTCAAAATTGAGTAGACTTCAAGCTCAGCAAGATAGTGGTTATAGTTCCTTTAACCAACTTTTAAATGTTTCCATAGAAAGAGGATAATATTAGCACAGATTCTCTGTCTGACACTGCTATAGCTGATCCCTAGCATGCAACAGGAAAATAACTCAGATGCAGAAATAGAGGTAACAAGAGTGGACGAACAGGCGTTAGGCAGGACGACATAAACAGGCCCTCTAAATGGGCAGCTCTAAATATATATAAATATTAACAGTCTAATTAATAGACTAATATAAATAAATTCAAGCTCTAAATAACCTGGCAAGAAGGGAAATTATATGGAAAATGGAAGTGATTTATTAGTGTCCAGGACGGAATGAATTTCACAAGATAAATTGGGACAAAAATTTGACAAGAACGCATTTTTAAGAACAGAGATTACCTTAATCTAAACTCAAATGCAATTATTTCCTTTGTTCTGAAATTATTTTTTCTAGTTTAAGTGTTCAAACTGAGGCTGCTCAAGTATAGATATCATTTGCTTTATGTTAACTTCCCTATAATCATTATTGTATCTAGTTACTGAGCATGGAAAATTAAGTATAAAGTGAGAAAAATAAGTAAAACTTTTTCCTTAAAAATTAATATTTCAGAATTATCCCTGTGGCTTAAGAGTGTCTTTTACAGAGAGAAAACCCACAGGCATTTAGGAAAATTGCAAGTGTGTAAAAACACAAAGAAGAACAGAAGCATTACAGCGCACAAGGGAAAGGGAGAAGTCCCTTTGGTAATCAAATTACTGGATTCCAAATTAAAACCCAATTTGTTCCAAATTAATCACAAAAGGACATTTAAATTTTACCATTACAGTGAGTTAGTATAATGCCTTATTTATTACCAAGAGTAAAGTGATCCTTGACCCTTAGTAAATCATGTCTACAAGTTAACTCATGGAAAAAGCATTTGAGTGCAACACTGCTGACATTCAAAATAAGTTACATAGCCTCTTAAAAAAATATTTGTATGAAATAGAGTGTATGAAGGTATAACTCCTCATTATGAAGGGTGAAGACAATGCTCCCTTGTAACCAGCATTTAAAGCTGTGACACAGATAAAGATATTACTTGGCAGTTTCTATGGCATAAGAGAATTCTAGAACACAGTCACTTGAAGTATCTTCATTAAGGACAAGCAAAAGTGATAGTTTTTCCCTTTGACATTTATCAAAGGACCAAATTTCATGTGAATTATCGAAGGAAAAAAGTAGCAGATTCTTACTGTGACTAAGCAAAGCAAGCCCCACCCTCAACTTTATATCTACATAACACATATAGTCCTTTAAGCTGACTTCTATCAGGAAGAAAATAAGATACTAACTATACTTACTTAAAATATTTAAGTATTTCTTCTTCTAAAAAAAAAAAAAAGCGAGCATTTCATGCTGTGCAATAGTGACTGTTCACACTTAGACCCCAAATTCTTCTCTTAAAATTCAAGGCAACTACATGTAAATATTCCAGCTCACATGATAAGAATCCATCTTGTTTAGCACAAGGTCTACTATTCCCCTTACAAAACACAAATGGATTACCCAGCTCGATAACAGCCTCAATGGCTGTACCACACCACATTAACATGGTTTGGTTTTGGACAAGAGCACCATGAGACTTCTAAGTCTAGTCAGGTCTTAATTAACTATGTCAGTCAAGCCTACATAGGGACAAACTGAAAAAATTTCCCAAATTGCAACAATAAGCACATCAACTGTTTTCTGTGAAGTGTGGAAAAAATAGAATGCCTAGCATTATACTACATTTTCTATATTAACGTCATAAAACATCATGTAAGTGATAATCAGTGTTCCATTTTAATTACATATGTAAGCATTAACTAATTATGTAATTTTTAAAAAATTAATACACTGGTATAGCAAAACAAAGAGATGATACCTTGTATTACATTGTAGGGAGCTCACCTTTTCTACTCTTTCTTCAGAGCATATCAGTTGAATTTGTTCATGACATTGTTTCTGGTAACATGTCTTCATTGCATTTTCTTTCAGTTGCATTTCCAACTTGAGGTATTCTTTTCTGATTGCCTCACGGTCTGAAAACACACTTTTAAGGATTTCTTTGTATCTAGTAGAATTAAAGGATAAGAACAGATAATGGATTACTTACTGAAGATTTTTTTTTTTATGACCATCTTCTTTACAAGAGAAGCTTTCAATTTCAAGTTATTAAAATAAATGTAAAAAAATAAGAGGAAACTAAAACTGACACTAAAAGTATCAGTACATCAGTAAAGATTTTAGGTACTCAAACTGGAAATGGGATGTGAAGTTTCTGAACCTTGTTGTATTTATGAAGATGACACTGGGATTCAAAATAAAGACATATGAAACTTTTATATAAAAGTCTTACCTCTGCTTCCAAAGGATACTAACTACCAGTGCTTTCTACTACTTATACCAATGTATCGAACAGATCAGACTACTTTTGCCACAGACACAGAAGGTCACCTTCAAAAAACCTGCTAGCTATCTCTCAGAAAAAAAAGAAAACCACAAAATAGTCTTCCGATGGTCACTTTGTCTGAAATTCTGCTGTACAGTTTTAATCAGTAATGGATGACAAAAATCCAAATGTGAATCGTGTTTTAACATACTCTAGGCTAATAGACGGAAGAAACAAATTAGCAATAGAAGGTACTTAAGAGCTATTACAAGGAAGCCAATGTTTAACTGGCCTCAAAATCTGCTTACTCCTGGTTTGCAATGCAAATCAAAGCAAACGTAAGACGAAAGCCTGCAAGCATTACCACGTCACAATCTAAGTTTCAGCAGTGGTACTTTTTCACTTCACTCCTGAACACTTAAAGTGCAGTACAGAACAGGCCCAAAGATACTGTATATCTTGATGATGACCAACCTTGTATACAAGCCACTTCATATTATGTGAAGTTCTAACAAGTCAAAGGGATAAAGGCATAATTTAACATGAAAATGTTCTAAAGACATGCAACATTTGAGGTCATTATACAGCATTTAGTAGAAAAGATTGTAAAATTAAATACCATAGAAACACAAAATACAATCGGTTCAGCTTGAAAGCAAGTTGAAAAGGGGTTTTTTTTGCCAGGTAGTTCTTGCTAGTGCAATTCAGCATTAGCAATTCGTTTCATAGTCTGAAGTCTGAACAACTCTGAATCTTATATTCTAGTGTCTTACAACTCTCGCTTTAAGAGCAGAATTACAAATAATTATTCTCTACAGTTTTAGAAATTCAACTGTTTAACCTAGAAGTGCCCAGAGAATGCTATGATATCTAGGTAAAAATGTGTACTAACACACAATTTAGAAATATTATTTCTTTAAGGAATAGTCAGCTGCACACTATCAGAGTTCTTACCCTACACTGTTACTGCCTATACAATCCATAATACTATACTATCTCTTGAATAACTGATTGGAGAAGTTTTTTTTCTCCATAGTATCCTTAGAAACATGGTTCTTCCCAGCTGCCTGAGGAACGCAGCAATAGGAAATGAAGGTGTGTGTTTGCTCTCCCTTGTCCTCACAGTAAAACTCTGAGGATAATTTAAGAGAAGCTGCACATTCTGATTCTACATACAGTCACTCTGAGGAGCTATTACTAGTAAATCAACACTTTGTGAACTTATCATCATCAGTGTCCCAAATGTAGCATCAAGTAAAGAAACCTTTGCAAAGCTCCTGCCTGGATTCACTCTTCAAGCAAACTTCGCTTCTTCTTAAGTTACCTTTACCCTCTGCTTTTTTTGCTTAAAAGTGACAAAGTGATCCTGTAAGCATATCCAACTCTCTGGACTACTCACTCTCAGAGTTCATGGACCTACTGGTGGTAGTGCCAATGCCAGTGTCCATTTTTTACCTCAACAGGCTCAAGACTTGAAAGACCAGCAGACAACCAGTACATCCCCAAACTTTGCCCAACAGAGAGAGCAGGAATGACCTTTGGTTTTGAAGGAGGAAATGGTATAATCAGTGAATTTCTTCCAGGTAACAGTTAAGCAAGAGCCATAGGAATGATATTTTGACTAAACCACAAGATTGTGGGTAAAGGCACTCTACCCTGCGCCCAGTGGAAGCAAGAAGACAGCAGAATACCTTCAAAACCTGTAAATGAATGTGGGGGAAACAAACATTGCAAAGAGTAAGCTTGTTTTACAAATACTTTTACAAGTGACACAAACTCCAGTTTTGAAGTAAGATTGTCATGTGATTAATTTACCTTTCTATTTCCACTTGCTGGTTGTTTAAATGTACTGGAGTATTATGATTTTCAGGAATGCTTGCTTGCTTTTCTTCATATTCCTTCAGTTTCTCTTTCAACATTAGTATCTAAAACAAAAACAACAACAAAAAAACCAACAAGGTACCTTCCACTTTGAACATAGTTTTTAAAAATCTGTAATTCTGTCCTTATGTCTTGAAAAGCTTTACGAATAACAGTAAGTGATAATCCTCTTAGGTGACAAAATGACAGTAGGTGGTATTTCTCTTAAGGGACAAAACATTTTTCTTACTTCAAAAGACTACATGGAAGAACGACAATATTGCCTTGTAAATTAAATCCCATTTTCCCATTTTTTTTCTTTTCCAAAGTTATAACAATTAATCTTTCCAACTGAACAGATTTTTTACATACCTCTTTCTTTTGTTCATTGCAAATTTTAACATACTGGCTTATGTGACTGTCAAAACTAATAACATTGCTCTTCAACTGTTAAAGAAAAAAAACAAGTTAAAATTTAAGTATGCTCCTTCATGTTTTCCTGCATAATAAAAATATATTTACACTGTGTATAAGCACTACATAATTACACTTGCACTATGAGGAAAGGGAGTCAAATCCTGACTCGCACAACAAAAATATGACTCTTGCAGTTATCTGTTGCATACACATGGCCATGTCATTGCCCTCAACTAAATAGTAAAATATAATTACGTTTACATAGGCAAGCACATTTTGCATTTATTCAAACTAGATTTATTATTTAATGTATATCTTGTGCATTTTTTTATAAAAACTATCTTTAAAAATGCAACAAATGGATACTACAGTTAATCTCATTATGTAAAAGAAATTAGAAGCTGAAATAGAAAAGATTCTGAAACAAACCAAACCACAAATCAAAACCCCTAAAACAATCAGATAAGAGAGCAGAAGACAGGACACCCCAGTAGCATTTAATTTATCAATATAATCTCTCTGAGTTTCTTGGCTCTAGCTGACTTCCACCTGTAACTAACCTGGATTGTTCTTGTATGACTCCTAAGACATTTCTTTATTATGCTTTACTATTCTTACTGAAACTGGCTGTGAATTCTACCAGCTGAGGATTATTTCTAAATTTAATGCTGACAAAACAAGATCTTTCAAATCATCAGCATAACCCCCTTAATAAAACTATTCTGCTTTTAGGCCAGAACTAGTATCTACTCTTTATCTACTCCATCTATCACACAGATGAAGAGTTGACTGCAAGAAAGAAGTAGTAGTAACTCACCAAAATTTTGAAATAAAAGTGCACGAAATTAGAATATTTAAAAAGGTAACTGTCCTTCTCTTAACAATAAATTATTTTACTTAGACAAAAGATCAGTAAATACCAACATACTCACAGAAGACTTGATATCCTTTGCTCGGTTTGCATACTTAAGGGTATTATATGTATCATCATAGAACATAGAAGATGGACTAACAGCAGCTATCATTATTGTTCGGCAATTTCCTCCAAGAGAATCTTTCAATAAACGAGTAAGCTTGCTGTTTCGATAAGGAATGTGCTGCTTCTTGCTCTGTAAGGGGAGTTATTTATATTTTTACAGATTAGTCAACTGTACTTTAAATATTCACCTGCCTAAAATACTGCTTAGAATTTCAACAATGTCACAACCCATGACAAACAGCCTTGGAACTTTGCTATTGATGAAAGTATTTTTTCCTCAAAATGACATATACATCTCAAACAACTTTAAGTCTCTGATGTGTTTAATATATTTGTAATACATGTATTAGCCAGGTAACTTTCTGAAGTCTGGATATGTAACAACTATTTTTGTGATATGAGCAACTAACAGAAAAGTTAGTACACCACATTAAATTACATTTGGTTTACAGAATGATAGAGGCTGGGAAGGACCTCAAAAATTCATCTATTCCAATCCTTCTGCTCAAAGCAGGGTCAGCTAGAGTAAGCTGCAAAGAACTATGCCCATTTTTTAGTATCTCCAAGGAAGGAGATTCCACAACCTTTTCAGGCAACCCAAAGTCTGCTTTGTGAAGGTTTTTTTTCCAATAACATCTACAGCATATTCATCTCACAGTGTAATGTTAGATCACTAGGACCCCAATCCCACACTAAATAAATCTAAATAAAGAATCCTACTTGCATCCATGATGCAGAATTTAAACTGCCTCCCATGCCAAAAAGTTTGCAATGAGAATGCACAATTCCAGGAAGGTACATAAAAGCTCCACTCATTTTCCCCTGGTATATTTGAAAGGGAAAGTTGTTAGCTGACCACAAGGACAAAAGGAGTGTAGCTGTAGGTAATGGTTTTGACTCTGACCAAACCTCCTGAACTTCTGCAATTCTCCCACATTACTGTTCCCACTCCTTCCCTTGAGCTGGTGAGCCAGATCTGGAGACTAATCACTACTGTGAGTAGGGAAAACCATGGGGGATAGGTGCATGGATTTACATAACAGTACAAAAGAACAACTCTGGATAGAAGCTCTCCTATAAAAGCCTTCTCTCCTGAGATTAAAGGGCATGAACCTCTGGAAAAATCTTTTGTCCTTTTAAGGCTATTTATTTACACATGCTTCATTTTGAAAAAGTTGGGCAAGAAAAGCAGGTACATTCATCTTTGACGCTATCCTTAGGTAGCAGCACCCTATTTTTGAGAACTCTTTTCCATTGGGACTGTCTTTCAGTTATCACAGAGATAATGATGGCAACCTATAAGAAAACGCTGAAGGAAAATGATGATGTGAGAAGTATCAACAGTGTAATCCCCATTTACTCCGTGACAGCTTACCATTTAAAAAAAATGTTTCCAGAACACTAGGAGGTGAACATTGCATAGGAAAGCAGCACATACCTTTGGATCTGCCAAGGCATTAATGACATTTCCAAGAGCTAGCAGGGAGCGGTTAATATTTGTTCCTTCTCTAAAGCGAGCCCCCTTGGCACTTGTTGCACTGGCACGTTCAGATCCTGCCAGGTCAATGAGACACATTTTGGCAATGCGAACATTTTGATTAATGCTAGCTGTTTTATCTTGCTGCCGTAGATAAATCTACAATTAAAAAAAACCAATTAAACAGTAGCCACTAATAAGTTTGTTGTTTCTCTAAGCAGTTAGTTAATTTTACAGTGTAACAACAGTTTTCAGAAATTCTTATGGGAATCCAAGTTAAAGCTTTCAGTCATATTTAACATCAACAGACAGTTTGGCCTACTGGAAAGCTGCAAATCCATTTCTGACAGCTACCTCAATATCACCTGCTTTAGGTATTTGTTAGTAGGGAAAAGGAAGTAGAGAGTGATTGCACTAGGTTTGGCTGGGATGGAGGTAATTTTCTGCAATAGCAGTCTGTACAGTGCTTTCAAATTTGTGACCCCAACAGTGCTGATAACACACCCATGTCTGGCTTTTGTTGAAGTGGAGTTTTGTGGTGTCAAGACTGTGGGCAAGAGGACAGATGACCCAAAGAGAGTGAAAACATCTCCAAAGCAGCCATTGCCCAAGGCCTGCCTGGGCATCAGTCTGCCTAGCAAACTATTGCTCCCTCCCCCCCAAAATCCTGTACTTGTTAAGTGAACCACAAGCCCTTTCCCTCTCATTTTTGCCTTTTTGATTCTCTCCCCCATACTGCTGCAGAGGATTAAGCAAGCAACTGAGACAAGGCTTACCACCATGGCAGAGATTGGTGAGTTTCAAACAAATTTCATAGCTCAAATAGCTGCAGTCTTCTGCACTCAGGACATACACTACTACAGTTTAAACTGAAAAAGGTGTTCATTTTTCAAAGGCGCCTTGAAGAGTACACCATAAAGGTATATACTGGGATAAACAAGGAAAAAGGCTGGGCTTTCCGTAATTTAGACTTAACTGTAACTACCATTAATAGGGGAACAATACTCATTTTCTGCTGTGAAAACATGTACTATTCTCCAAGGTCTTCTGGAAAGCTGACACCCCTGAGGCCACTGGTTCTCCCTTATCCCGCCTTTCATGAAAATTTCATGATACAGGAGATACATAAGGAACTAAATGCTAAAGTTATCCTTTCTGCAGGTTTCTGAGGAAGCAGGCAAAGCATGATTATACAGTCAATAAAAACTACAGGTTTTTCCCTAGATGGCTTTTACTTTTGCAGGATTCTTTATATATTTTTCTTTCTTCTGTATCGAGTGTCTTGCCATTTGTAAGGCTCATGGTTACTGATACTTCCATGGAAGTACTTTCAGACAGTGAACTGGAAAAAAGTTGCATTACATAAAGTGATAGACTACAAAAGACAGTACCTCACCAGTTCTGTAGCTTTAAGCTTTGTGCATGAGAAATGAAGTCATCATAGAAATTTATAACAGAAAAGAAAAATAAGTATTGGGAGTGACTAAAATTCTCATGACTTGCCACAACAGCTATGCCTATACCCAATAGACATGTTTCTATGTCAAACAATACAGGTAAGTTCTGGTGTATTTTTTCTACTATAATTAAAAAAAAAAAAAAAAAAAGGAAAAAAGCCACTTCCCTGCAGTTACTGTGGTAAAGTATCTATCTGTCATAAAGTATCTATCTGTCTCAGGCTAGTAACACTCTACTAGAGCCTGGTAACTATCATTAGTGAAGTAAGGAAAGGTGGAATGACAGCTAAAGTATGTTGTACAACTCAAGCTTTTACAAAAGCTCAGGAAATGCCCCAAAGCAGAATTTTTTCTTTTTCTTCATCTGTCAGCAGAACACTTTCAGTAGAACCGTGTGGCAACTGGGATTTTACTTTCAGATGCAGTAATTGCCTGACCTACATAGATATTTCAAACCTAAGACAGATGGTACCGTAAGGCAAAACTTGCATCTCTAAAATCAGCTCAGAATGTCCTGGGCCAAGGTATTTACTACTGAGTCAGCTCCAGAAAACCTCTTGCTCAAAGTTAACAACAGAACCAAAGCTAGCATAGAAGATAACAACTGATTGATACACTGATATAACTTAAAAATGAAGAGGAATCAAGCAGCTATATGGATTTTTAATTATTTATCTGTGAAACCAAAGAGGCAGCAACAGAAAAGCAATTGAGATATGTTTTGCAGAACGCCAGATTTCTGGAAATGGATGAGAATCTGACATAAGTGATTAATTGTATTACATCAATACTGCTAATAAGTGCATCAAGTAGTACCTAAGAAACCACTTAAAAAAACCCCAACATTGTTGTGAATTTACCTAGCTTAAACCAGGACACATTAATTAAAATCCGTTAAACTTCCAGTTACATTCATTAGACCAAGCTAGACAGCAACAGTAATATTCCTTTGAAATGCTACATGTAGATGCAGCATTTCCATTACACACATATTGGTCTAAATAAGTTATGTAATCCTCCCCTTTTCTAAAGCATGAAATCACTTGCATGAAAGAGGCTTAGAACTTATTGACTCTTAAGGGTATCTGCTGTATCATCTTACCTGAAAGACAGCATGGGACCGGGAAGAGGAGGCATTTACATCTGTGGGATGCTGTGTTCTATTTTTATTTCCATAATCCAACATTTGAAGGATTTCCTCTGCTGATTTAGGCTTTAAGGGTAGAGCACAAGATAAACACACTTTGTTTGTTTTGGTGTGAGATTTTGTTGGTTTTTTGGGGTTATTTTTGTCAATTATAGGAGATTCTACACTGATTCTAAAATATATTAACATTCACCTGAGAGTTTGCAAAGGTGTAGAACACTCTACAATGGCACTGAAGGCTGTGAATTTCTTTAACAAATGCCAAGAGGTTTTAGCCAAAAAAGAAAAGAAAAATCTTTCAAAAGCTGAAGATGAACATCAAATAAATTGTATCCCTTCCATAATAAGGAATGAACGCTTATATCCCTTTGCATTCAATAATATTAGCAGATTTTTTCCCAATACATGCTTTTGAATAATTAATTAGGTTTGTGAGTCACTACAGTAGTGGTGATTATGGCAAGAAAAACAAGTCCAGTGGGAAATTACAAGGTTGCAAACATCTTTCACAGATCAGTGGGAACTTCAGCATTTTCTTCAACACATTGTGAGGCTTCCTAAATTTCATTATCTATTTACATACCTGATGTAACGTTAGCCCTTGAACTACCACCCCTTTCTGTGCATCTTCACGAACAGCCAGAGGTCCCGAGTTTACCAGCAGATCACGGATTTGTTCGTTGTAGACCTTTGAAAGGGAATTCATAAATCTTTGCATAAAACTATCCTACCATGCTTGACAGAATTAAAAGTTTAATTTTCTTGTACACATCAACATATGTTCAGAGTGATGTAACTGATCAGCAAGACAGAAATCATTACAATATTTAGTGACTATATCAGAAGGGATTGTCCTTTTTGGGCAGCCTTCTATAGAATTTTAATGGGTGCCTATGAAAGACACAAAACTTGCAGAGCCCAGTTCAGTTCCATTCCTAGAAGGGACACATTTTGCAAGGGAAAGGGGAAGGGTAAAAACAGCTTGTCTTTTCTTTTTTATTAACATATGCCTTATTAAGGGCAACATACAAAATGCAGGAAATTGCTTACCTCTAAATAAGAAACAGCAATATTGCATACTTTATCTTCTTTTATTTGATCTATGCAATTATAAAGTGTCATCATAGTTAAATACATTACTCCAGGATCTTCAGGGGAGCCTAACATTGTATGAGTCTTTCCAGCTCCTGTTGCACCATATGCAAGCACTGAATTTTTACAATAAAAAAACACAAACAAAAAATAAACAAAAACCAAAAAAGACAAACAACCAAAAAAACCACCACAAACAAGAGAGCAAAAAGATATACCTGATATTAGTAAACTAATCGGGAATGCAAGAGTCAGATTGACATTCACACATGACACACTTCTGTCATTCCACACAGCTGTTTTCATAAACCTGATCAAGTTTCTTACTTAGGCTTCACCTCTTACAGTTATACTCAGAAAGCTATTTCAAAATCACATTTGTTTTTGAATTCTCAGTTCAACTTTAATTCCCTATCAATTTACATGAAAAAAAAATTATTTGGCCTAAGCCATCAACTTATGGGACATAGGTATTTCATTTCCTCACCACATTCTATTTGACAATTAAAAACCCAAGCTCTTAAAGAAAGTTAATGAAGTAGGCAACCACACCCTCAACAACACAGCTGCTTCTGGCTGAATAACACTTTTCAGAGGACTCCCCTCATAAGCATGTGTATTTTAGATAAAATTCTAAATCTCTTATAACTCTAACCTAAACTAAATTTCAAAATAGGGTAGAGCTATCCTAAATTCTGTGGTCTAAAAAGTCAGCCTCTCATATCTGTAAATTAAATGCTTTATTTTTGCATCAGCCTTTTTTAAGACCTCTGCAGCCTTTGGGTGCAAAGGTAGAAACTTGAAGGAATTTAATTAATTTTTCAAATTGAAAAAGAAAAATAGCAAAGTTACCTGTGCAGTTATATCCATTTAAGAAGCCGTCAATTAGAGTTTTAGTAGTATGTTCAAAAACTTCCAGCTGGGATGAACTTTCAGCAAAAACAGTATCAAACACAAATTTAAGATCTTTCTTTTTTCTCTTATTAATATCTCTATGAGTCAGTCTCTTCCCGTGAAAGAAGGTAACTTCTTCTTCATTTGGATCAAAGACCAATATATGCTGGTCAACCACATGAACAACCTTGCTAAAGTTGCCATCTTTTTCCTTTTGAGACTCTGGACGGACACGGACCACCACTTTTACGTGATTACAAACATCTTCTTCCTTCACAGCAGACATTACAGTGTCACTTAGGATCCCCTTCTTTGCTTCCAAGGCTTTTTCAGATCAAGGAGATGAATTTTTACTGTAATTTAAAAAACAAAAAACAAAACAAACAAAAAAACCCACAAACTGAAAGGCCTTCTATTTCAAATCTAATCATTCACCTAGTTCACACCTTTGACCGGGACTAACATTTTTCACCTGTGTTGGATCTGACCAGCCCTTGGAGGTACCTCTCAACTACCACAATGACAGCAGACCTTTAGAAAGGGCTGTAACTGGCTTGAAAAGGTGACTTAAATCATCACAGCATTAAAAAAAAATAAGTAGCATTTGCTTAGGAAATTTGTAAGTTTTTTTAAACAATTAAGCTATCAATTCATCTACTGGCTTTTCTTTAGTTCTTCCAACAACCAATAACGGCCTTTCCATTCAGAGCAAGCCTGCACATGAGCTACCAGGTTCCCACAGACCAAAACAGTTTCTTATCCCTCAGCAAAACGCGGAGCAGCTGCCTAACTGCTTCCTCTAGGTTATTTAGTTATATTACTCGTAGGTTCACACAGCTAAAGGGAGATTCACGGTAACGCAACTTGCCCACAATACAAAAACGCGTACCGTTGGTGTTGAAGCCGAGTTTCCTTTTTAAAGGTACCGCCCTTCAGGTACCCAAGGATCACTCGCTTCTAACACTTGACAATGACCTTCACACTACAGGCTTTCACTGCCACCTTTTAAGCTTCCAGCCAAGCTCGCCCTCCCTTAGCCAAGCCACACCACAGCCACTGACATGAAGACACGGCCACAAAACAAGGTTATAATATGGATGGAAGGTTCGGAGGCAGTACAGCTAGGAAGGAGACAGCTAAGCCCAGTTCTCTAGACTTACTCCTCACCCCACCACCAATAACTCTTCTCAAGACCCCACTACCCAGTACAGCCAAAGCTCTCAGAGAAAAAGCTGGACCCCCGCCCGCTACCGCCACTCACCTCCACACCGCACCCGCACCAACGGCCGCCGGCCTCGGCCGCCGAATTCAAACACAAGCGGCTCACCCGCCCCGCCTCTCCATTGGGCGCCGCTCTCGTGACGCCAGCAGCGCGACGGCGCCGAGGGTAAGAGTGCGGGGCTGAGCAGCGGTGCGGGCCCTGGCTGCCACCGCGGGCCCTTTGTGGGGGGCTGGGCTGGTCCGCGCTGCTGTGCAGGCTGGTGTCCAGCCCTATCCCGTGCTGGGGCGGGAGGGGGGGAGTTTCGGGGGGGGTGGGACCGCCGGGGTGAAAGGGCAGTG
>JANIJG010023259.1:0-20612 GCA_024611175.1 Megaceryle torquata
GGCTAACGGGGTCCGTGGAGGGGCAGGGGGGGGGCGGGTCTGTATTGCGGGGCCGCGCGGGGGTGGGGGGGGTGTTTTGTTTTGTGTGCCGTGCCCTGTGAAAGGTCAGAGTTCGTGACCCCGCCCGCCGCTGCCGCCGCCGGAGAGCGTTTCCCCGCTTCCTCTTCCCGGCACCCGGCCGGCCGCGGCCCCCTCCATCCCCCTCGCGGGGCGGGGCCGGGACGGCGGCGGGGAGGGGCTACCTGAGCCGCTCCGAGCCTTCGCGCCACCGCTCCGGCGGGCAGCGCGCTCCGCGGGCCCGGCTATGAAGGGCGCAGGTGGGGCGGCTGAGAGCCCGGGCCCGGCCCTCGTTGCACCCCGGCGGGAGGGGGCGCTGGGCAGGCACCTGGGCCGGGAGGATTCCAGCTCTGGCCGGGCCCCCTCTGCCCCTGTTCAAAGGTGCTCCGCTGTAGCCTGCGGCCCGAATTAACCGGCCAGAGGTGGTGGTTGTGTGCACAGGTGGGTGTCGGTTACTGCTAAAGATGCAGTCAGAGGTAGGCTTGCAGTTGATGCCGGCTTCCAGAGGGGCCGTCGACAGAGTGCCCCGAGCTTTGACTCTACGTGAGGCTTGCTCTGCTTCTGGATAAGTGACTGTAGGCCCGAGACTGTTCTGGGTGCAGCTGAGGTAGTTTAAAAATTGACCACCTTTTGTTGCACTTGGCTCTTTCTGAGGCTGTCGTATCTTGACCGTGATCCAGGCTTACTGTCGCAGCTGCGTAGCTATTTCTTAACAGACCCCATCAAAATTATCTCAACACTTGTAGTCAGTTTCTCTTCAGTGTAGTAATGTCAGAAGCGAGTTTAAGGAGTGGTCAGATGGAAGTGAAACTGGATGATGTGAAGTAACTCCTGGGAAGTGTATGGAAGAGGTAGCAGCTGAAGAGGATAATCACTTAAACAGGAGGTGCTGTTATCTTGAGTAGTTACACAGTCAGTACCCTGGGTTTTTTGTGTTGTTTGTTTGGTTTTGGTACGTTGGGGAGTGGTGTATGGTTTTTTTATTGTCACAAACCTGGAGTTAATAACATTAAATCATTTTATGTATAGATGTATTTGCAATACACAAATAAAGTAAAACAATTCAAAAAATGTCTTGGATGTTTGTTTGCTAACGTTAAATGTATGGAGAACTTTTTGTGCGCATACCTTCAAAAGCAGATTATTAAACTATGTATGTAAATACATTTTTGTAACACAAATGCCTTTAAGAATTTTCAAAATTCTCATAATATCCTTACTGCAGAAGTAGGTTTGATGTTAGGTTAGGAATGTGTTTCCATGTCATACCTTGGGGATAATGACTTGTGGGGAGCATCTATGAGTACAGCGTGTTTTTAAATGGAGGATTTGGCAGAAAAGCCCACCTCTTAGAAAAGTGGGATAAAGTAAGGGAATAAAAATATCTGTTAGTCTGGCTTTAAACTGAGGTGTGCTTCTGTTGGATTGTAGTTGTAAGGAAATTTAAACAATCTTTAGTTTTGTCCTTTATTTGCTATCCTAAAATGCTTTTATCAGAATCTTAAGTCAGTTTTCCTATTTTTAATTATTTTTTTCACTCCAGCTGTGTTCGTGGTTAGGTGGAAAAGTATTTAAATTTTGCGGTCAAAGAATTCTTTGTCAAGACCTAGTATTTCTTGCCAATGTCTGTGTTCAGTTGTGCACTCTTCAGTGAAGGTTTGTCACTGGATGAATAAACCAGAGGAGAATCCCACTATGAATAAAGAAGCTTTGATTTTAGTTATCTTTATGAGCAGAAACATCAGAGGATATAGAATGGGGAGAAAGTAGACTAGGATGCTTTCAGTTCAATTTCTACTTCATATAGAAATCTCTATAGTGAGGATTATTTTGAGCTCTTCAGGGAAATTGTGTGTTAACTTTCCTTGGTGATAAAATATATTTTAAATTAATTTGCTTCTGCTCCAGAGCAAATTCTCTTGCCCACACCTCTTAAAAAGGAGGTCCGGCACTCACTGCTGACCCAACTCCTTTCTACTGTCCTTATCTCTGGCTGTCGGTATATGGAGTGGATGGAAACTTTGAGCTCTTCAGTTGATGCACAGGGAGAGCCAGGACTTCTCAAGTGTTCCCGAAACCACCTTCCTTAGGGGTGTTTTGGCACTTGTTCACCATTCTGTAGTAGTGGTTTTATAACTGTTTACGAGGTAGGTAACTTTCCCACAGCAGGTCTTCTCAAGCTTTTTCACTACTTGGGGGCCAGGAGTGTGCTTTGGGCATGTGATGTTCTCTGGTTTTAATTGGCTTGAGCGAAGGTGCACTAGGTATCATGGCAAAGCTTTATCAGTGGTCTTGGTGTGTTTGACAAATGGGCTTAGAGCTGATAAATTAGAGGGATACGCTCTATAGTACAGCTGACTTACTGGTTTGCTCACCTCCATCTAGTCTGTTTTAGAGTCATGTAACTTCATTTTGACAGGTTGGTTTTTTTCTGGATTTAGCTATTGAAAACTAATGTCTTTCTGCACTCCATGGCTCGTGGGCTCTTCAGCATAACTTGTATATGCTGTGCCCTTCTGCTGTGTGATAAGTCAGTCGGTGGCTTTGCTTCTCTTGTAATTACCGCTATTATTTCTTGGCCTTTGAGCGTTCTGCCCTAGTGTTAAGAATGTACCTCTGGCTTGTCACTGCTTTTTTTCACAGGAACGGAATTCTCGTTTTAAGTTTGCAATTTGTCTGAGGGAAGCCTGGAAACAGGAACACATACATCTGGAAGCCATATAGGTTCTGTCAAAGATTTTTATGTAAACCTGCACAATTAAAGATTCACAATATCCTCTCCATAATGAATTACTAATCTTTAGTACTTAAGGGAAAATGAAAACAGGTGTTTCCATAACCTGGCATTTTGGTTTCTGAAGGACTTTCTTGATAATGCAGAATATATTGGCAACCAGTACTGTACTTGGGAAAGGATTGCTGTGGCACAATGGAGTAGAGAGCAGAAAGATGGGCTATCACCGGGACGCTGTGCCCATAAAGCAGGCATCTGCTGTTAACAATTTCCAAGCATGTTTGTTCTTCACCCTGTGGAATGGGGACCTCTGTGTACAGACTGCTTCAGCGGGGCTCCCTCTTCTGGAGTTCTGTGCATTAAGTTTTGCTATGGGAGGATGTTGCGCTGAAGGCTTCTTGCTCTGGTGCCTAACTGATCTAGCTGTCAAGAGAAGGTTGGGGTTTTTTGGTCTGTTTATGCCATTGCGCTTGTGAGCGGACACACTTTATTTCTTTGTAAAGCCTAAGGCTGAGAAATAGGATATTGCCCTTAGACCAGTGGTCTAGTGTGTTAAAGCAAAATTCTGTATTGTTTTGAATGCTGCCAATGACCGAATATGTTACTGCCATTGCTGGAAGTCAGCATATGTAGAAAGGCCTTAAAGGTGTATTTTTCTCCTATCTGAGTGGTACTGGAAATGAAAATGAAGTAATAAGAATTACTAGTGAAATACAGAACTATACTGTATGCCCTTAAGTAAGCAACATTGTATTAGATAATGCTGAGATTTGCTAAGGTTATATACAAAGACTTCTAGAAGAGCATTAGTAAGAAGTGCTTGTATAGGCCCCCTTTTGGCTTTAGCTGTGACTGGAAAGAAATAAAATCAATAGAAAATGCTGGAGGTGAAAAGGATCAGAGGACTACGATACACTATAGGTAAAGGTTAATAACTAGACTGGCAGGAAAAAAAAATTACATCTGTCTAAACATGTCTGTAGTGAGTTGACCTTGGATCACAGCCAGATGCTGACCCAGCCACTTGCTTCCCCCCCCCCCCCCTTAATAGGATGGGGAGAAAATAGGATGAAAAAGCTTGTAGGTTGATAGAGCACTTGCCCTTTACAGTCACAGGCAAAACAGACTCGACTTAGGGAAAATTAATTTAACTAATTGTCAGTTAAAATAGATTGGAGTAGTGAGAAAGCCAAAAATTAAACCATCTCCTTCCCACACCACCTCTTTCTGCCCGGGTCAATTTCACCTCTTCCCTCAGGGTAGTGCTTGGGTGAGGGGATGGGGGGGTCCAGTCAGTGGACACCAGCTCCTCTTTGCCCCTTCTGCCTCCTCTCCGCGAGGGCCCCGGCGCGGGCTCCTCTCCGCGAGGGCCCCAGCTCCTGCAGGGCACAAGGGCCCCGGCGCGGGCTCCTCTCCGCGAGGGCCCCAGCTCCTGCAGGGCGCGCGGGCTCCTCTCCGCGAGGGCCCCAGCTCCTGCAGGGCACAAGGGCCCCGGCGCGGGCTCCTGTCCGCGAGGGCCCCAGCTCCTGCAGGGCGCGCGGGCTCCTGTCCGCGAGGGCCCCAGCTCCTGCAGGGCGCGCGGGCTCCTGTCCGTGAGGGCCCCAGCTCCTGCAGGGCACAAGGGCCGCGGCGCGGGCTCCTCTCCACAAGGGCTGCAGCATGAGCTCCTCGGGAAGTATTCAGCTGCTTCCAACGGCAGTTCAAAAAGGTCTATAGTGATGGTCTTTTTTCAAACTTTTCTGCGGATAAAAAGGACTTTTTAGCTCCTTTCTAAAGGGCTAAGTTGCCTTAGAAGAAGTGCACTGCAAAGCTACTGTACAAGAAGAGAAGGAAAGAGACCCTGTGGAAGTTTCTCCTCACCCAGAACAGACTGAATTCACCACAGACCAGAGGTGAGATGGGATATGTGCACACTGACAGGGAGAGAAGGATGTTTTAGATGGGGAAGGAGAGAACCATTGCAATGCAAAGGTAGGCTGTAAGAGTACTCGTGGAATAGGCCCTCAATGGTCGTGGTGGTGTCACACAACTGGTTTCTTCACCCGGTATGCAAAAAACAATCAATACACAGAGCTAAGATATTGGAGATATTTGGTTTATTCCTATTCTGCATATAAAAGAGTGCCAGGAGATAATTTGCAAAGCTAGCATACCTTTTGAGAAATAACCTGGGTCTTATATGCAAAATAACAACAAAAGAGAAACTACAGGCAAGTAAGTGATTGGTTAGTTACCATCACTCTTGACTTTACCTATGAAAGCAGAAATTTATCAGTCTCTTATGTCAAGACTTCTACTGTCCTTGAGAAGAAGGCCTGATTCCCACCTCCCTCCCCAACCTCAAACTACACCAGCCCACCTGGTTTCAGAACTTTTAATTTTTATGATTGCTAACCCTTTTCTTTTCACAACAGTGGTGATGGCAGCAAAAGTATATAATGACTAAGAGGGGATCAAAAGTCAGGGCAGGCCAAGAAGTACAAAATAAAAGCAGAATTTCAGGTTGTTCATGTGTTTTTAAGTTTTTGGGATTGACAGTATCGTAGAGCTCAGATTATATTTATTTATTTATTTATATTTTAGTTTTTAAGTTGTCATTTCAGGAGCTTAACATTTTCATAGAATTTTCCTGAAACTTTCAAGGTAAACTTTAAGAGCAAAGCTGCTATCTAGCATGGAAAAATTCAACAATTAAAAGTGACTGAGATTTTAACAGTATAAACTGACTGGTCTTGCTAATGCCATATTCAATTTAATTCTCTCTGTTAAGTATTAGTAGATGACTTTTGAAGTTTGAGTGCTTGTGCAGGTGTTTGGGTTTGTCCATGGCCGGGCAGTGCTCAGGGGAGCTTTTGACCTCCATCCATCCTGTGGGGTTTTTGCCCTCTTCTCTCTGTAGTTGTCTCAGCAAAAGTGAGCTTGTTCTCTGCTCTAGGTTTTGTTGACTGCAGAAAAATCTAATTTCAACCTGAGTTATGAAGTTTTACTGGCTTTTTGGAAACGCAGTTATTTAGCTAATGACATGCTAGTTTATTCTTGAAAGAGGGAAGTGTGATTCTTTGCGCTCACGATGCACAGGTGGTGGTCAGAATTACAAGTGTTGCTTGTGCAGTAGGGACTGTTCCAGTAAGCAAAACACTCAAAGAAAAAATCTCTATATTTTACCTGTTGTATGCTATTTGCTGGTTATTTCCAGAATGTGCAAGGACAGAGATTCAGTGCTGTTTGGGTACAATCTGTAGCATTTGCCTTTGAACTTCTCTCTAGCATAATGCAATCAGTTTGAGTTTAAAGTACTAGAGGACACACTCTCCATTAACACAGTATGATACAAGGGTATTGAGAACACTAGAGAACACAGTGACTTCTTTCCATCCTGAAATGCCATGTTTATAGTGCCACTGGACTTGCTTATTCTTCAGGAGCTTGCGTAGCAGTTGCTGTTTTCCACCATCTAATTGACAACACCAGAGCTCACCTGACCCCTTTGTCTTGTGCCCCAAGCTGTTTGATGGCCCTCCTTTTGGTGCTGAGGTCATTGTATAGTTGATACTGTCTGCACATTCAGACATGTACACGCACATGGTCTTTTTATGTGATACCGGCTTACATCTTGGTGAAAGTGTGAGTGGGCTCACCTTTTTTTAAATCAAGTTTGTAATCTAAAAATATTTGAGACAAAGGAAGGCAGTTATGTGCTAGGGCAAAAATTTATGTAATTCTAATGAACATCCACAGCAGATTCAAGATTTCTGAGGCAAAATACAAATTCATGACAATACAGAATTGATTAAGGTTTCCTTTAATGTGGTTAAATGGTTTCAGAATTACTCTTTCTTGCCACTGGTGAAAATTGTATCACGGGGCTCAGAAATTATCAGGAATCTGAACTGAGTGCTGTGAAAGCTGATGGAGTTAGTAGACTTTATATGTTATTTTTTTGAATTTGTGTGTGTGTTTTGGTGTTGTGGTTGTGTGGGTGGTTGGTTTTTGTTTGTTTGCTTGTTTTTTTATGATTTATAACATCTTGTATTAATGTCTTGAGTTTGGGGGTTTTTTTTGAGAACCCGCTCAGCAGTGAAGTCCCACACTGACTGCAGCTCTGTTGGGCCTGCCAGCGGGTGGTTTTGGGCAGACTGGAAGAAAGGCAAAAAATTCTAGAAGGCATGCAGGAAATAGGGAAAGTATCAAGTATCTGACACCTCGGTGTAGTCTGGAAAAGCATATGTTTCAGATCCAGGTGAAGTCTGGTGGCTGTGTAGTTTTGCTGTACTTTTGTTTTTGCACTCTCAGCTGCTCATGAAAATTGTATTTCTGGTTGTAGGAGACTTGTTGATCCAAGAAATCATTGGTGTTTATCATGTAGTGGCTGTACTTTTAAGTGAAATTTTGCAGAGGATAAGATAAAAAGAGTTTTAAATTTGATTTAATAAATTATTAATTAATATTTCTAAAAAGCACTTTTAAGAACAAGATGTAACAGCTATACATTGAAGACTGTGAAAAGCAAGAACGGTGCAAAATCCTCACCCTGCCCCAAAATTCATGTGAAGTGACCTCTCAATATGGCAGACTCAATTAGTGCTGCAGGACCCAACTGCTCCCTGAGAGCTGTCAGTATGGATAAAAGGTGTTTCCATTCCTGTGGTGCTTTCTTTAAGATCACATTGGTTGCTGGCAAGTACTACAGTTAATAACATGGTGTATAGCATGTGACCTGAAAATAAAGACAACTACTAGACAGTTTAAACTGTCCTCTAGTTTCTTTTAGCTTAGAGGAGTGAGGAAAGAATATAAAAATATATTACAAGTAAAAAGATCACAAAAAATCAGAGTATGTTTATCTAAAACATATTTCATGCCTTTTCAAAGCATATAGATCAGAAACAAACTGCAACACTTCTCTGGGGGGGAAAAAAGCTATGAAAACAATCAGAAGAATGTAACAACCTTGTCACTTAGTAATAACAATGTTAAAGGACTGTAAGGAATGACAGTGCTGTTTCAAGGGCACTTCAAGGGCTTAAGGTGTTTGTTGTTATTCTGTAGAAAAGGAAAACAATCAGAATATTTGTGAAACAGTTCTTTTAGGAAAGATAAATGTTGGGGGTTTTTTAAATTTTATTTTACTTTGGTCTCTGAAAGGTAATGTAAACCTGTCCCGGAGTCTAGAAACTTTGTCAAAACTTGATCAAAAGGGGTGCTTCAGTATTATCCAGACTGAGGGATTGCATTGTTTTCAGTACAGGTTTGTATGTTATGTTCTCAAATAACTTGTGAAGTAACTTGTGAATTTCCTTTAGTGTTTTAAGTGCAGCATGTAGGAGGTTCACAAAGTGCTAAGGGTACCCTTTTCCCTTGCTGAGTATTGGCACTAGTTTTACCTTCACAAGCAGTGGCACCCACTGAACGTGATTACGGCCAAAGTAGGCTTTGTACAAAGAAGCACACAAACAGGAAAAGCCTGGTTGGTATTCATAGCTGTGTGCTTTGCTTCAATCATAAAAGCAACATGGAATCAGCTCAGGACGGGCAGTAGTCCCTGGGCTAGACCAGCAGTGCTTGTGTAAATGGCATGGGATCTTGTGTCTGAAAATCTCCAGTTCTGAGTGACTTGTACTTTGAGTTGGAAAAATAATTTAATAACTGTTTAAAAAACAGATTTTAACTATGCATATTCTGTAAGATAGATCTAAATATTAGTTGCAGATGATAGCTAATAATTTTAATGCTTTTCAGTAAGTAGCGAAGTAAGCAGAAAAAACACAACAAATGAAATGAGCTTGCATCTGAGCTATTGTCAGAGTAGCTACTGCATTGGGACTTATTGCTGCTTTTTTGTGAAACATTTGCAAAGATGTGGAACAAGATTTGGTTTAGCTACAAGTCAGGAAGAAAGAGCTGTAAGTAAATGGCATATTGTAAACTGAGTATCTATACACCTCTATTCTCAGATGTTAAATTTTTCTAAAAGGTGATTACTGGATTAACTCTGAATTGAAGATAATTTCTGTCTCTGGTGCTTAGTTTTGCTCAAGTTAGATTAACAGTTGGACTGAAATTGTGAGGACACTTTCAGTTTTTCCTCTTTGTGCTGTACTGAGACCATTTATATCTGTAATTGAAGCAGAGCTGACTGGTAGGTGGGTTTTACAGTCGGTAAATGCAGTGTGGATTGAAACACTTCATCAGTTAGGTCTAAGTCCTGTTTCTACCAGAAGGCCTCCACTACCATCTTCTGATTTGATGCTCTTCCTTAGTTTGTCAGAAAATTGGTTAAGAGGTGTCTGTTAAAAGTAACTGGAACTGCAAAGATGGAATTAAAGAAGGTAAAAATAACATAAAGGAAAAGCCTGTAAAACTGCAGTTATGTTTTGTTCTTTTATTTTTCCACATTACTTAAAACAATGTTTAATAGCACTGTATCTTATTTTTTACATCAAAATATGCCATGTATTCATTTCCTGCTTATAATTGAAAACATCGTACAACAGTCACTAAATTTCAGCACCTAAATCTTCATAATACTGTTGCTCTGTAGTGCAGTTTTGTTTTGTTTGAGACCATGGTTAGAGATCTTACTCTGTATTCAACATTCTTTTCTCTTTTTGTCAGTGCAAAATGTTTGTAGGGCGGGATAAACATTTACAGTGTATTGGTAGCAAGGCCGTATTTCTAACAGGAAACCGTTAACACACTTGATCCACTCACTAAAGAATACAAAAGTTTTACTTTTCTCATACTTATTTTCTGTCTGCATATGATAATTTATGATTTATGAAACTATCAGACTCAGATGTATGAAAAAGAAACAAACCAACTATATTTTTATTTAGTGTTAGGTGTGTATTTGTATTTGTAAGGGGTTTTTTTGGGTGTTTTTTTTTTTTTTTCCCCAGGTGATAAATTGAAATACCTTTATCATTTGAATGCATTTTATAGACCTTTAAAAATACGGACAATTTTAAACAGTTTGTTAGGGTAAAAAATTTCAGATATCCATTATGCTTCTTGAAGAAAGGGAAAAATTAAAGTAATAAAAATCCCCTCCCCATATATTTTAATGTACGTAAATTCCTGAATGTGGTATTTTTATACAGAGATATATATTGTAGTCATAAATGCCATTCTATTCCTCAGTCAAATATTATGACAAATATAGGACATGAAACCATTTTATTGCAATGATTAGAACACCATTTCTCAACCTTCTTTATAAAAAAAACCCAAACAAACAACAACCCCCCCCCAAACAAACAAAAAACAAACAAAAAAAAACCCCCAAACCACTAAAAGCAAAACACAACTACACCCCCCCCCCCCAAAACCAACCAACCAACCAAAACTTCAGCAAAACAACTAAACAATCAACCCAAAGAAAAGAGAAACAACAAGAAACCCAAAACAACAAAAAACCCAAGCCTCCAAACTCCAGAGATCTGTATCCTCAGCTGGTGTAAAGCAGCACAGCATCTTTGAAATCATGCAGATACCTGGCTGCTGAGAATCCAGCCCTGGAGCTGTAGTGCACAACAGCAGTGCGATGTAAGATACGTTTAGCCACAGGAGTTCCAAATCACTCCAGCAGAGCAGGGTCAGACAAGTGCCTTTCAGCCCACCAGCATATTTCAAATGGTGTGCTGGTTATATGGATTAAACTTTTGATGACATTTTTCATAACAAGAACAGCAGAAACAGCAGGAGCTTTGAAAATAAAGATAGACTATTTAAATAGATTATAAAAATCTCAACACTACTAGGTAGATTAGTGTTAAATAAAAACTGTCTGTATGCTTATAATAAGTTAAAAATAACCTTTGGGTTTGAGTCTGACGCAGTGTTTAGGGAGAAGTGATATAATTCAAAGTCTGGATTTGTAGAGCCTACCGGAGTGCATTTTAAAGTACTGCAGTGGTATGAAGTTAAACCCTTTAACATAAATCATACAGTGATTTGTGTAAAATTGTATAAATTGATAGTATGTAATTATCCTGGATCATAGCCAGTGAAGTGTTGATAGACCAGGTAAATTGAATGTGGTGTTTGCTCATTTTCTGTGGAAGCCGTTTAGCATACGCGGGGCATAATTTCATGCTGGCACTTGTTAATGGATGAGTAATAAATCAGGCCACAGAACTCCTTAGAAACATGAAAAAGTGAAGCTGTAGTTCAATAAAAATAATAAAGTGCTTTAAATGAGCATTTGTTATTCACTACATTGTTTCTCATTTCATGGTAGACATCAAAACCAACCCAATGAAATATGATAGTGCTCTAGAGTAAGTAAAACTGAGCCTGTTACTTACTGTAGTCAGTATTTCCATGTATTTTCTTGTCTTGATGTTAGACTTAGTTTACTGAGGGATCGGAGGAGAAGCTTATAGTACAGGTTGAACTTGCAGACATAAAGGTCACCATAAATATTCTCTATTTTAAAGTTTCCATTTGCAAAAAAGTGGATGTAAGAAGAAGGAAGCAAAAGGAGCAAGCTGGGAACAGTTCATATCCAGCGTATGGAGCCAGTTTGCCTGAAATACACTGTTCGGTTTTGTAGGACACAGGAGGGTTGCTGGAGATATATAGAAATCTGAGAATTTATTCCAAGTCCATTGAGTGAGAGCTGCTATAATATAGATGCTTCTTCCATGGCTTCAATCCACCTAAAAAGGGCAGGAAAGAAAAGCAGTACACATACAATTATATGCATTTTAAGAACATATGTAGTTTAAGAAAAATATTTTAAGAATGTAAAGCCTGAAGAGGGCTGCATTTCCCATCCCAGCTCTAATGAGGATCATAAGGTTTGTGATTAAAGCAGCAAACTAGGTACTAAGACTCCTGTGTTCTGGTACAACCTCTAGCAGTAATTTATTGTAAAATCTCAAAGATAGTACAAGTGCTGTCTTTGCATCGGAAAGATGAAACTACTGAAGTATGTTTAAAAGCAACACAACCTTCCATAAACACTCATTTCCTTCCCTGTGTGTCTTGAGGTGCTGTCATTTTTATTTACTAACTTAATGACTGTTACATGGAAGCAGTAGCATTAGAAGGGGGAATGGAAACAATTATTTGTTGATGAGGAAACCAAGACATGGATAAATAGAACACATAAATTGGAGAAGTTTCTGTACAGTTATCATACTTGACAGAATTCTAGGCATGACTTGAGACTCAGCCTCATCTTCACCTACACAAATAAGCAAATTCTCCTTCCTGAAGGAACTGAAAAGCACCAGGTAGATTTTTTTTTTAATGTCACTGGGGACAGTCACATATAATTGGGCTTAATCCACACCCCAAAACCTGTTGCAAAGCCATTCTAAAGCAAAGGGGATGTGAAAGTCCTATAGAAGCTTTTGGACCTGTGCACGGGCTAGTCTGGAAGTCTACCCCCGTACCTCTGTGCTGAATTGGTATCCTCTGCTCGAAAGCTATAAAAAAGAGTCTGCTTGTGATAGAGATGGAAAACTGTATCCATACTTCCTTCCTCCTTTTCTGGGGCAATGGTGAAACCCAACAAAGGCAAACTTTCTGTGGCAACTTTGTCCTGAAAGAAGATGAGAAGTGAACCAAGATTTAGAGTGAAGGCTTGTAACAGTTTGAGCGCTCTTTCTGAAAACCAAGTAATGATACAGCCCCTCTCTGACAGGGCTGCCAAAGCAGTAGTGTGAATCTCCTGCTTGACTGGTGACTATTTCCTAAACAGGAGTAGTGTCTGTGTACTGCACACATTTATCTAGTCTTAGTCCTGAATGCAAACACCACATCCAAATGTCCAGTTCTCCATGATCATCTGATGGCTGTGAAGGTCAAATTAGCCATTACTTTAATGGCTATCTCTGACGTAAGGGTCCAGGAGGCAAACTGGAGGCTACTGAGAGTATAGGACCATACAGCAGCTGTTCTGAAAGCCTGAGACCTACTCTCAGTTATCCACTTTTATTTGATGAGTGCAAGTAATAGTCTTTTTGGAACCTTGTAATTTCCTTTTGTAGCACTAGCAACCTTTTTTAGAAATCTGCACATTCGATTTCCAAGACACTGTTTGAGCTGGTAATGTAATTAATTCTTAATTTACTCACAAGTGCTTGCCAGACACTGCTTTGTACAAGTTGAGGAAAATGTTGCTTCATGCAACCATGGCAGTGGTGACCAAAGTTTAAATAACTGATGTTTGCAAAGTGTTCTGAAGGCTAAAGTACCAAAAATTGCTATTACAACAGTTCTTACATTCTGTGTTCGGTGCAATTAATTTTTATGCTTCTGCTTATGAAATCTGTTAGCTATAACCAAACTTTATATCACAGTTACTTCAAGTTTATTTGTATTGCAGCTGTTCACAAAGGAGAAGAAATTAAAATAAGAAAAGGGACTGGGAAGAGACAAAAGACATTAAAAAAATCTAGTTTATATCCAGCCTTCTAGGTTGTAAGGAGGAGCTTGCAGTATTGACGCATGTATTGACGCACGTATTGACACGTGGCATTATTCTCACCTCTGTAGACTGCTTTCTGTCTTTCCCTGTTTGTGCTAGTAGGACAAATATGTCCTATTTATACTTGCAAAACTACAAGGTTCTCCTCCCCACCAGATGTGGATCATAGCATCATTTATCTACAAAATACTGGCAGTTACCAAGTGCACCAGAGAACACTTAAGAAACCTTTAGGCGTGACTAGACTAAGGTTCACGGTGGTGACAGCTTACAATAGCATGAGTAGCAAGAAGTCAAATTATGAAGGGTGGTTTGTGAAAAGGGCTGCCAAGACCCAGCTAGGGCTGTGGCTGGGCACTTCAGCTAAGGTCAGCTCCCGGGGGACTCACTCCGGTAGGCCCAGGTCTCAGGAGGCAGGTACTTGTGAGAACTGCCATTTTTACTTTTCACTTGGGCTGCCTGTAGGGAGTAAAAAGGGGAACTTAGATAGGAAACTATTTCAAGTCAGATTGCACAGTACCTCATTTGCTACGTAGGTGTAGAGGACTTTGCCTTTGATAACAAACCAGCGTTTCTTCCAGTGTCTTTTGCCTCTCTTGCATCTGCTGAGGTAACCACTGATGGTAGCTCCCTCCCCTGAGGCTGCCACCTGGAGCAGGGTGGGAGAAATCAGGATTTGTAACCACAAAGGCTTTTTCCCCTCCTAGTTACGCATGCTCACATCATACCAGACAACTAGCTCTATGTCCATGAAACCATAAGTAGACCATTAAAAATATGAAGACAGAAAAAATACAAACATTGTATCATGGTTCTTTTTAACTGTTTGAAAGATTTATGGTTAAAATGAGTTCTCAGTAACTCTGATGGAAAATACGTAGTTGAGTTATTACTGAGGTCAACAACTGTACAGTTCTGTTCCGAGCAGCTGAAATTGTCCCTTTCTCCAGGTCTGGTTTCCTGATATATTAAAAGTACATGCTTCCCAAAGGGAACTACAGTCTCGTGGCTGAACACTTTTAAGATGTTGGTATACTTGGGGCGTTGCAGTGTTTTTATTTAAATTTATGTTAATCATATTGATTATGATTACGACTATGACTTGGTTTCATTTGTGAAATGGTATTTTTGAGAAGAGTTACCCCTCTCACAGAACTATTTTGAGATCTAATTGCATAATGTTCATAATGATCCAGTTTTTGAGTACTAAAACATAATTATTACATTATTAGTTACAGTTGCAAACTGCAATAGTATTTGATTTAGAGTCAAAGGGCAGAGACTCAAAGTCAGCTTTTGTAGCACTGATAGAAGACTGAGCAGTAATTTAGCAGTATTTTTCAGCAGAACAGAAATGTTCCGGGAACTAGGTAAAGCAAATGAGAAAAAGTTCCAGAGCAATGCTATTGTGAGACAGTTCCTATTAATACACGTGCTGCCTCCTCGTGGAGAGAAGGGTAATGCTTTTTTCCTAACCGGGCTGAAATTTTGTTTGCCAGTTCTTTCTGTATTCAATTTGTGTGTGTATCTTTGGCTCAGTTTTACCTCAGCATAAACAAAACTCTAGAAATTCCAGTGTCCTGACTGTACAGCAAGATGTTTGCACCCTACTTTCTTTAATACAATGATAAATACCTGCTGATTTCAGTGCTGAGTGCAATAGGCAACTTACATTAACATGATTGTCACCTTGTCCCTGGAAAGAAAACTAATACAGCTGAAGGAATGCTGGCCCCATTGAAACTGACAAGAGTGTTGTTTGTTTACATTGATGGGATCAAGATTTTACCTATTTGATTTGTAATAGTTTGGCCTGAGCTGGAGGGAAGTGCCTGATTAAATGTGTGCTCCTGTATGGGTTGCCAAGGATCAGTCTATTGTCTTAAGTGGTATTTTATTTCTTCTGAAATCAAAGTAAGATTTCAGAAGTAAGGGTCTCGTCAAAAAGGGCAATTAGTTAACTGTCATGCTCTGTTGAAATCTGTAATTGTCCATGATCTGCTTTGTTGTACTATTTAGTACCTTGAAGTCATAATGGTTTTCTAAAGACTTCACGGGCTGATGAGTGAATTGAAGTACACTGCTCTAATTGGGTTTCTCAGTGGGCTCCAGAAGGACCTGTAGTATCTGCAGAGCTCAGAGTATTTTATATTTTAAACACTACTGTGAAAACCAGAAAAAAAAAATTGCACAGTGAAAGTAGACCAGGGCACTACACACAGAATAAATTATAGCTGCTAAAGAATGAGCACACGGTTCTCTACAATTCCTCGTTTTTCTCACACAGCTTGGTCTTACCTCCATAAGAGCTGAAGGGATCTTCTTCTGTTTCTTAAAAGATGAATAATGAATATTGTGGAAGACAGAGGAGAAGGCACTGCTTGAAGACCTGGGTGAAGTTGGAGGGAAGCTCACACTTAGTGGCCGCTCTGAAAGATTAAGAAAATACAGAAAGGAATGGGGAGATGGATGAGTCAGCACATATCAGATCAGGGGGGAGACATACAATACACTAATGCAAATAATGAAGGAAAATCCAATGCCTCTTTCATTGCCAGTTTTTATTTTAGCTTTACTTCCAGATCAGCCCTTTAAGTCTGTTTAGATGTATGGATTTCATAGCACCCTAGATTAATGTAATAACCTCAGCTACTTGGAAGAAGCCTGCAAAAAAGCTGACGAAGCACAAAATACAGCTTGTTTTCTTCTAATTTAAAATAAGCATAAAGGAAATGGCTTTTCCATTTATCCCCTCTATGTTCTGTAAAACTTTTTAGGATAGAAGAACTAGTGGTACATTCTTTCTGTATGAACCATTCTCTTTGAGTTAAGCATGGGAGAGAGTTATTCTGTCTCTGTCAATCTTCATGAACCCCACTTGTTTATATCTTTATGATCTCACTTCTGGCAATGTGCATTGTCTGGAAGCTGTTAGTAAAGCAGAAAACTGGTTTAGCACAAATCTGAGTTATCACTTCTTGGACACACAGTGGCTTGGGGATGCTTTTTTGGCTGTTCTGACAGCATCAGCTCATGTGTTTGCTTGGCTAGTGTGAATTTCTTTAATCAGGACGGAAAACCTAAATCTCACGTCTCCCTACCTTTTTATCCTTGACAATATCATGTGCCTACTTTTACAGACTGTTTACAGGAATGGTTGTGCAAGAACATTATTGGCTGTTCATTCTCCTTTCTCATATATATATAACCCTCCCCTCCTTCCATCTTTGATTTGGATGTGTAGTTAAATCAGAAAATGGACTTATATAGTAGGACAAGAAAACAGCGTTATAGTTAGAGAGTAGCTCTTCTGCTTTGAATTCATCCATTCAGCTGTAACCAGAGTAAGTCCCTGTGTAGAAAAGCTCTTAGTGACTCTTCACTTTACCTCATCATTTCTTTTTGTAAAAGCTACATTGTAGATGAGGACAGTGAGGAACTGTAAAGCCACTGTTTTACTTTAATAGATAATTCATTAGAAATTATGGGGAAGAATTATCACCTATAATTACATCACAAAACAGAATCATTCAGTTAGAAGGAACCTGCCATGATTGTCTAATCCAGCTGCCTGACTGATTCAGGGCTGCCCAAAAGTTAAAGCATGTTGTTAAGGTGATTGACCAAATGCCTTTTAAACACTGACCAGCTTGTGGCATCGACTGGCTCTCCAGAAAGCCTGTTGCAGGGTTTGACCACTCTGTCAGTAAAGAAATGATAGAATCATAGAATTGTCAGGGTTGGAAGGGACCTTAAAGATCATCTTGTTCCAATGCCCCTGCCAATGGCAGTGACACCTCCCACTAGAGCAGGTTGCTCAGAGCCCCATCCAGCCTGGTCTTAAAAACCTCCAAGGATGGGGCTTCCACCACCTCTTTGGGCAACCTGTTCCAGTGTCTCACCACCCTCATGGGGAAGAAAATCTTCCTAATGTCTGACCTGAATAGACCTCTCTCTAGTTTTGACCCATTCCCTCCACTCCTATCACTGCCCGACAGCCTAAAAAGTCCCTCCCCAGCTTTCTTGTAGCCCTCTTAAGATACTGGAAGGCCACAATAAGGGCTCCCTGGAGCCTTCTCTTCTCCAGACTGAACAATCCCAACTCTCTCAGTCTGTCCTCACAGGAGAGGTGCTCCAGCCCCTGATCGTCCTTGTGGCCTTCTCTGGACACGTTCCAGCACATCCATATCCTTCTCTTGATGCATCCCAGGATACGATTGGCCTTCTGGGCTCCAAGAGCACACTGCTGGCTCATGTTTAGCTTCTCATCTGCCAGTACCCCCAAGTCCTTTTCTTCAGGGTTGTTCCTGATCCAGTCACTGCCCAGCCTATATTGGTGCTTGGGATTGCTCCGACCCAGATGGAGGACCTTGCATTTGGCCTAATGTCAATTCAGAACTTCCCCTGATGCTGCTTTGAGGCATTCCCACACATCCTGTCACTGGATACCAGGGAGAAGAGATCAGCAGCTTCCTCTCCATGTGTTCTCCTCAGGAAGCTAAGGAGAGCAATGAGGTCACACTTTGGCCTCCTTCTCTCCAAACTAGACAAACCCTGTGTCCTCAGCTGCTCCTCGTAGGACATAGTTTTTCTCATTATTTTGGTTTGTCAAAAGGCCAGGGGAGTCCTCAGAGAACGTGGCTTTTTAAAACAGTTTTAGTTGCCATGCAGCCTGGCGCTCCTGGCACCTCAGTACACATGCCTCATGCTTGAAATGAGAAATCCTCTTTAACAAAACACAACATGGCAGGCAGATCCTAAAGCCTCCCCATTATACAGGCAGGAAATGGGTTTGTTAGTTTTGCCAAGAATGAAGGAATCTTACCTCTTTTCTTAAGTTCCACATAGCAGCTATCACAGACTTTGGCTGCTTGATCTTTGAGGTACTTCATAGGGTACTTGTTTCTTGAACAGTTTCGACATACAATCTGTTGCAGCAAGGAGAGATGCATGTAAATATAAATTAATTTTATATATACGCACATACAGTACAAGTCCTCTGAGCTGGTTGGGAGAGGAAGGTAGATGGTGGACCAGATATGACTCTCTCCTAGGACTGTGGCAGTCAGGGTAAGTCTGCTTACTGAAATGTGATTGCTGTAGATTTACACTGTTGTAAGCCACGCAGAACTGATCACCGTATTTGGTTGCACACCACTGCTGCGCCCATCTCCACAGGAACTTGTATCTTCCCTACTATTGAATTACAGAAGGACCACCTTATTATTACTTCTGTTTTCATAGTTTTGTTAGTAACATTGTTTTCTTAAACTAGCTTGCATGTTCCCGCTATTCCTGTGTAGGTACAGACTGATTTTCTCTGGAGGATTAGAAAAAAGATTAAGTAAATGTTTTTTCATACTAGGAAAAATGACTGGTAGTTTGTTACCAAAAAAAAAAAAAATAAAATTCACCGAGGCTAAAACCAGCCACAGTTTAAAACAGGACTGCAGGTTTATGTGTATAAGCAAATCTCCAGAATCAATGATAAAGGCAGAAAACCAAGAATGCTTATAGATCCCCTTGGCTTTAGGGGAAAAGGCAGCAGCTCTTCAGTGGAGCGCACAGGAAACTTTCCATTTGGTCACTGACCAAACCATGCTCGACTGCTGAGTTTCTTCACTTTTCTTGGAAGATAAATTTACCAGCTATTATTTGGGACAGGACATGGACTAGATGCACTACTGGTCCTGTCCAGAACAGAGCCTGTATTTTTGGTGTATTGCTCCATTTTCTCTAGAGCTAGCTGTGGATCAGTTATAGTGGCTGGACTCAGCAACAATTATCCTGTAAATATTCAACTACTAGACTTTGGGAATTAATTTGACCCTCAAGGAAAGGTTACTGTTGATCCTACTGTGGTCATTATAAACTTAATTACCTAATTTAACAAAGCACTAAACAGGCTCTGTGGGGAGTCAAATCTGGTCTTGATGTTGCTATAGGTTTGCGGAAATCACAGCAGCAGCAGCCAGCTTCCTAGAGGTGCAAATAAAGCCTCCCTGAGAAGATTGTACAGCTCTTACCTTTCCACAGGCATGACAATGATGTCGCCTCAAAGTGAGGGTGAAGTCACAGCCACAGTTCATGCACATCATGACATGGGACACAGGTACCAAAGTAGGAGGTCTCTCACCCAAGGGTATTCCAAGCCTTTCCCTTAGCTTAAAATCAAAGAAGAAATGACAAAGCATCCACACTTCCAAAGTCTCTTCAGTCAGCCTGCACCATCATATACAACTCTCTCAGTCTACCTTCACCTGCTAAGATCCCCAAATTTTGTAATTCATAATGGACCTCATAAGCGAGATACAGCTACTTCAGCACTGAAAGGCTATACTCTGTCAGTAGTACGTGGTGCTGTTAAAGCCAGAATCTTAACACATAAACATCTGTGCACATCTATATTGATCTGATCTCTTCTATATTAAAGATCTGATTCACTGCATATGCAAATTGCTTGTAAGAACATCAGTCAGTTAAAAACATTTTTTTATTAACAGCTTTTGAAATAATGTCCACGAAAAGCACTATAGCTTTCAATTGAAATGGGCCTGAGCAGTTTCTGTCATTACACCTTGGGACAGTGCTATGATCGGGGCAGAGAGAGTACAGAAAACAGTAAGTCCAAAGATTAATTTATCCTTACACAATCCAAATCTGATCCTTGCTTCCATGGCTGATCTGAATATATATAAGCAGCTTTAGAAAATATATTCACTGCTCTTACTTCTTGGAATGCACCATGTTGCAGTGTTGTACAGATGCCTTGGCTCCAAGCCAGGGGAGCCATGGTCAGTGTGGAACTGAACCCAATCTAATAAGCCATGCTGAGAAGCTGTGTTGCTTCAGGTTTAGCACCGAAGTATTACAGGTACCCTACTGTCAGTTCACAGCAGCTTAGTGTTTGGCACAAGCTGTAGTGCAAGGTCTTGTGCTTTTGAAGGACCGTTTGTTAGGAGGGTTTCCTATGAGGAAATTAGATTTCTGCATACAAGGAGGATTTAACACAGACAAATTCTTCCAGATTTCTCCTTGCACGCGTTTGGGTTTACCTCAGAAAGACAGCTTCAAAGTAAGTTATTTTTTCATGTGTTGAAAAAGGATTTGGATTAGGTTGCTATACTAATTTCTAATTTTTTCTTGTTAAATACTTGAAAGTAGATTAGCTTCAGGCCAGAAAGAAAATCTTGTTTTGTTTTTGAATTAATTTTTTACTTTCTGAAGTCTTCAAAAATTAAAACACAGAATCACAGACTGGTTGAGGTTGGAAGGGACTCTGGAGGTCATCAGGTCCAACCCACACGCTCTGGCAGAGCCACCTAGAACCAGCTGCCCAGGACCACGTCCAGGTGACTTTTGAGTATCTCCAAGGATGGAGAC
>JANIJG010023259.1:36936-76855 GCA_024611175.1 Megaceryle torquata
GTGGTGAGCTGGCAGCGTTGGGCTGAAGGTTGGACTAGGTGTTCTTGAAGGTCTCTTCCAACCAAAGACATTCTGTGAAAACAGCAGCTCCATCAAAACACACTGCACATGGTGTGGCTGAGGAGAGCTGGAGTGAAAAGTCAAAATAGCTGCTCTGTGTAAAAGTGGGGGCAATGCATGTGTTTCCCAGCCTGAGGCTCTCAGCCCACCTCTGCACAGTGCCAGAGTGATGGCTTTTTACACAAAGCAGTGCTCCAGCTCTTATCACAGTAGCTCACTAAACAACACCTGTAGAGGTCTGAAATCTGGCCAGACAGGGAATCACAGATCTAGCTGGCTGGAAACAATGACCTTAGCAGCATGGGGCTGCCTGCAGCACTCACCCTTCCTGGCTGGAGGAGGCCGCTCTGCCCTCTGACACTGTGCTCAATGTGTACCAGCTTCTGCAAGTTTTCCTGGGGAAGAGAAACAGTGTTTAGGAGACTGCATGATGACTGCTCTTTAGACAAGCAGGCAAACCTTCCCTCACCCCTCCTCACCATTTTATTTCTTTAAAAGTGGGGTTACAGAATTAGGTTTCCAAGAGAACTGAGCCTAGGGATTTTATGTCCAGAAAGTCTTCTTCCAGCCTTAGAAGTTTTATAAAACCTCATCACCTGCATTCACAACTGCCGTGGCCTTCTACAGTCCTGTTACCTGTGATACCTCAGTTCACACTCAAAAGGACCTACCAACTCCATATGGTATTTATACATTGGCCTCTTTGCTGACTTTCTTGCTCTGGGAACTAATAAACTGGCAGCAGAGACAAAGTACAGTATCTGCTCCAAAGGCCTGTGCATTAGTGTAATGACATGGAAAATCCAAAGCGTGCTTTGATACTGTAAGACTGTTGCTAGGATTATCTGGATGTTTATGTTCTGTGATAAGGGATTAATGGATTTGCAGTAGGGGATTTAGAAGGTTAACTAGTAAGCAGGCAATGAAACTGCATCCATCTTTTGACGGTTTGCAAAAATCAGGACCTTCATTATCAAACTCTGATACTATTAGCTGCCTACTTGGCCTTAAAGCACAGTCAGTGGGCACTGGCATGTGGCATAAGTGTTTCCATGAAAATGGTAAATAGGATTAATCTAGCTAAGGCTGTGCTCTCATAAAAAGAAAAAAACCAAAAAGGTATTGGATGAATATAGAAAGGAGGAAGAAGGGACATCTGTACCTTTGTAATATTGCTAGAGTCTTTTCAAATCTTCCATTTAGCAGGTGAGGCTGCTGAAACTGAGGCTTGTACACAGGCTTCAGCTGTAGTTTTAATCTGGTCAGAACAGTAGAATGGGCTGCACAGCAGCAAGTCATCACTGGAATATGTCTAAAAATTAGGAGTCTTTTGTCTAAGTTAACCATTGTAGCCTAAATACTCAGTTACACACCCAAACTACAGACTAAGGACCGTTCTGATACACCTTCATGATCTGTTGCCTTTTCCTATGTTCTTCTGCTATGACAGATACTGGTCTGTTTTCCTATGCTCCAGTGACTGGCATGAAGATACCCCTGGGCTTAGTTAGACTTGATTAGATCATGCAGCATATCTGCCTGATATAAATCAGTGCTGTCTACAGAATCAGCTAATTAAGAGAGCTATCACAGATACCAGAAGGAGCATATCCATGTCAACATGACGGTCTGTCAAGGCTAATTTACCCTGGATTTCAGCTAACACAATTAATGTACCTATCTCAGCTTTGCCTTTTGAGATAGGCCTGAAATATCTTCATACGTTACTGCCCTGGTGAAATACTACACTTGTTTAGCATGACACTAAGTTTAGCTCTTAGTTTAGCTAAGTTTAGCTCTTTAGTTATCAGTAACTGCATATCAAACATACGGAAACACCTACAAGCCTCAACCAGCACAGGACTCCACTGTGACTGTGCAATATAAGTGGCAGTTGACATATTTTCAAGAATTTCAGCTGTCAAGTATCTCTTTTGCAATGCAGGAAGTAAAAAATGGAATTTTTCAGGTCACTTCTGAAATAGTATAAGCCAGCAAAATGGAAACAGAATATGTAAACTAAGAGAGCAGGAAATATCAGGGATCATGAGACAGCTGACACTTGCAAAAGACATTTGCAAAGGACTTCCCAATCACTGACAGGTATTTTAGCCCTAGCAAAATTTGTCATATTGACAGCTTCTACAGTGGAAACTCACTGTCCATCCGCAGAAAAGGCAGTGCCTTCGTGAGCACACTCATGGCCAATGCTAGTACTACTCATTGTGGTTTCTACAAGAGTGAAAGAAGTTGCTGCAGCTCAGACAGACCTCAGCTTTTCTTAGGACTCCTGGCAGAGGTGCCTGTGGTAATGCTGACATTTGCAGTATGGACACATGTTCACCAGGAAATGGACAGAGATGTATCAAACTCATTTCCTGTAGGAAGTCAAACAGCCATCACATGTGAAAGACAGTGATTTATCTGGGAATGCGGGCAGCTGAGAGGGGTAGAGTTTCCCTACAGTTCAATTCCCTGTTTATATAGTTTTCTTCATTTTCCTTGAAACTATCATCATTCTCCTTTCAAATATCCTTCACAATCTGTAATTAAAAATTGAAAGCAAAGCTCCACCTAACTAGTACTGCAGATCTGTGTGGCTGAAATCCTTCTCTGGCCATTTTAGCAGTGGAAACTGCAGTTTCCATTCTATTATCATTATGTGTGTGCAGGAGGAACACCTCCCCAAGGAATTCACCAGCTGTTAATAGCAACAAAGATTTATAGCTCTTAGCATCTCAGGGCTTCTAACATACTGTGGAAGTTCAGAGAGCAATACAAACCCTGCTTAGTTCAAGTAATGAATGTCTCCTAGAGTTACAGATAGACTTAATTCAGTATGGTGATGGTATGCCTTATGACTCTGCACATTTTTAAATTGTGAATAGTATTTTCCTACTTGATGAAAATGCCGTGGAGATAGTTACTATCATCACATGTCTGAAAATCCTGGGTTAATAGTTCCCAGGGAAAAACTGCTACAGTGTTGTTACCATAAACAAACAAAGCAAATAACAAATCATTGATATTCTGCAGAAAATGTAGATTGGAATTGAATGCGCCTGTCAGATTTTTGTAGTGTAGTTTGATGAGCTGGTAAGTGGCAGCAGAAATCTTCCTCCTTCCAGGTACATGCCAAGTCTAAATTATTGCTTAGAAATTCAACCAGGTATATGACAAGTCATAAATGCTCTGTCTTGAGTGGCATTGTTCAGTTTGTTCTGTCATTAGAGTAACTTCTTACATTCTCTGCATTTTTTAAAATCAGAAAGAAAAGAACTGCTGGTTGTGGCTTTTGTGGATGGGATATTAATTCAGGAGGACAACCTCTGATTTAGCAGACTATTGAACTTTGATTCTCAAGAATGTGTGCCTTCACAAAACCCCCAGCATTCACACAGATGGGAAAGAAGGAAATTTTGTTTCATCTCTTCCAGGCCACAGTTTTGAAAAAGAGCAGATGTTTGTTCCTCTGTAGATATGATAAAAAAATGAAGCATAAAAATCTACGTGGAATTTACAATGAAATTGTTCCAAAACAGGCATTATTAATAGCAGTTATTATAGAGCCTGTGACATCTGTAAAACTCAGGTGAGATGGTGATGTTCTTCAAATGAAAGGATGGCTTAGTGGAGATAAAATCATTGCATGGTAATGCAACACAAGAAATTCAGTTTTGGCCACTTATGTATACTTCTAACTTCAGAAACATATTCATACAAATCTCACAAATTTCTTGAGTGAGAACTAAGGAAACAGAGGTGCCATAAAAAGGAAGGGAGATCTTAGAGTTCTCAACCTTTAATACAGGCATTCCTAAAGTTCTGCAGAAGCTTTTCCTGAGATCTGTTTTATGATGAAGTACATGTTATTTTGACACAAAAAAATGCTTTAATAATGGAAAAGTATGATTATAAATTGTTTTCTGGAGGAGAAAGAAAGTCGGAATTAAACCCATTGAAAACTGCTCAGTGAGTCCGTAGTTTCAGAATCATTCTGTAGAGGGCCCAGATTACATTTCTATTTATGATAAAACTCTATGCTTTCTAGACCACATCCTCCCTGCAATCAACATCTGTTCTTTTGTCTTGGTAATAGAATGGGGTTTATGTAGCAATTAACTACTGGTTATTGCTGTCAATGCTGAACATCCCTCAGAATGAGTCTGCATGAACTTCATTGTTTCCATGCTTTTTGCTTTTCCATTATGCTTCCTTCCTCTTCCCTTCTCCTCCTTCACCATTGCTTCTGACTGTAATGCAACAACTATTTCATCTACAGAAACTTCCCTCCCAACTTTTGCCTCCATCCTATCTACTATAATGGATGATGACAAAATAGTTTGTGCTGATGTACAAAGCATCTCTCAGTAATGCTGAGAGTAAGCAACCAAGAGATCAGCGTAGCTGCTGACAGTTCACACTCGGCAAAGGTGTTCAGGCTATGCTTGCTGAAGCAGATTGTGCTGCTTTGTTTAAACACTTGAAACTTTTCCTTAGCAACTGGGAGTAGTGAAAAAAGTGCTGTCTTTAAAATGAAGGTTTGGAGGTTTTGTGTTGTCACAGAGCCACATCAACACAGCAAATGGGCCGATGTCATTGTATGAAGGGGGAATGTGTTCTGAGGTGGATGTGCCAGGATGGGGTTAGAAGTGGAGAAGCTTGGAGCAGAAAAGCAGAAATTGACTTAAACCAAATCAATAGGTCCAAGCTTTTGTAGGTTGCATTGAGTGAAAATGCAGATCTGAATTTTGAGTTTTGACCTTAAAAACCATAAGCTTCAGAATGCTCAAAATCTTGATTTGTTGTCACAGCTTGAGATTATCTCTGCACAAAACCAGAAACCCACGAGTTGGATGTCATGGTGACCTGTGGTAATTTTCCCCATTTCAGAGCCTCAGGCTCAATTTCTAGCTATTGGATGGGGAAGGAGGCAGACCAACGAAGACTGGTTTCTATATTCAGGAAATAGTAAGTAGTTTTAACTACAACTGAAACCTTTCTGATACAAATGCTAGAAGGCTTGGGTTTTGTCTGTTGCTGGCCATGGGGATATCATCACTGAACTGGGTGCTCTTAAACAGCTCGTGAACACATGGGCTCCATTTATGGCTTTGGCACACATATCAGAGCCATGGCTTTTAAACCTAAGCAGAAGAGATTTCCAGATGTGAGCAGAAGTTGACATTCTTGGCACTTGGTTTCATTTGCTGCAAGCACATGCTTCTGCTCTGAACAAAGCATGAAAACTTCAGTTTTAACACATGAAGGGCACCTAGAGTTTTGAGACTTTTTTCATTATATTTCCCAAGCTGTTGCAAAAAAAATCCTTCATCTAGTTGACCTACTGCATTTTTACCATGTCACATAGTCTGAATTCAGTCTCACCCAGTGCTTCCATTTCCCTGCAGCCAGAGGGCAAAGGGGTTAAAGGGAATATTCCGAGTCAGCAGTGCTGGTGCGTAGCTGTAGATGCCTCCAGCCTCTGTGTCTTTCCCTAACAAGTCCTGTGTATTAATTCTTTCAACTTTAAAAACCTACCTGAAAACAAGTTCTTACTAAGAAGGTTGCTATTTCATTTCTTCTTTTTGTCTGCATTGATGCCCGGGTGTTTTTTTCTCTTTGTTTCCTGAGTTCTGTGTTTTGATGTCTGAGTGATTATTAATAAACCTCTTTCTGCCCAGTAAATGAAATAATAAAATGAATTGAGTGCCATCTGTAATTAATCATAGGGAAGGATGTTTGCAGTGCCAAAGAGATCTTTAATTTAGCAAAGGCAAAGAAAAATTGCAATGCAGGATGTTAAATTCAGCAATGTTCAAATGAGAAACAAAATATGAAAACTTCCCCAAAAATATGATACATACCAAGTCACCTGAAATCCCCTGTCACCCAGTGCAGTGAAAAAATACTTAAGATTATGTAAATAGGCTGAGAATGTATCTTTGACAGTACATTTGCAATGTCTTCAACATTTCGTATCTAAAAATATCCCAGGCTAGAAATAGAACCATTAAAATTCCCATCTCTCACTTCATTGCTCCACATGCCATTTCAGCAACCCCAAGAGGAAAAAAATGTGCTGCTTGCTATGGTGACTTACATCTTGTATGGCTTCACTAAAGGGCATAGATAGACCTACTTCCTATCTACAATACTGTAAAACAGATCTGCATAAAGCCTTGAGTCTCACCCTGGAGGAGGCTTCAGAATTTAGCAGAAATATGTATTCACTTCAGCAGATGAGCAGAAAAGACTGTTGATCAGGAGAGCATGTGTCATGGTAGGACTCACCGCTTGGAGCATGCTGTCATTGGCTCGGTCCGTGATTTCAGAAACAATAAATAAGGCAGCTGAGGGATGAAGCAAAACAAACACCACAGATCACATAAAAGAGTATGAAAATAACCCAAATCTCTTCCGTTTGCAAAAGCATCTTTAGAAAAAAGCAAACAACATCCCCAGCAGCAGCTCCTTTAACTTTTTTGGCACCTTACAGAATGCATCTGCCCAGCAAATTTAAGAGAAGGCACGGTGCTGTCAGTTCCTCTTTCCTTCATCATGTCCTTGTGCAAAACTCTGCATCATACTTGTGCTGACCAGGATTGCTCATGAGGCCCCTTTTAAGCACCTAGCACAGAACAAAATCTTTTTGTGATGTTTTCTATTTGCAAATCTTTGGTAATTGGAGCTTGTGGTGGGAAGAGATTAATGTAACCCATCAGTCCAAGGTGATCTGTCTCCCCTTACTGCTGAGGGAGAGGACAGGTCATTCCTTTCTGACAAAAGTGTGTATGAAGTGGTGACATGAATTAACACCTGGATTCTCCACTGGCAAATAACCTGGGTCAGGGCATGTCCAATGGTCCCAAGAACAGTGGAACAACTTGGGTCGTGTCCCTATCTCAGATCTCTTCGTATCCTGTCTTTTTCAGGGCCTAATCTGGGAGCATGGTAGCCACTGCTGTCCAGAAATGCGACAAACATGTGCTAACCACAAAAAAAGACTGGCACTTGTGGCCACAATGCTTGAGCGTCTGCCCTGGCCTTGTTTAAATTACTGGTGTAGCTGTAGTCCCACTGCCAGTGACTAGGGTCCTAAATCTTGCTTGAGACTCTACTCTTGGTCAGAACAGACTGACCTTCCATCAGTCACAGACGTTATTGGTATGAGTTGGTTTGCATTTACACTCTGTAAGAGAGGTGAACTGGTTTCATTAATACAATGTTATTCCTGCTTACACCATCCTGGAAGCTACTCCCATTGAGGCCACAGCTAAACCTTGCTTTGACTTCAGTGGGAATAAAAGACTTCTACTTTATCTATCTGATGTGTTGGAAAAGATGATGTTAGCAGCTGAACATCTGGATTTGTTCTTGATTGTGTAGAACCGATTTTTATGCAATGTCTTTCAAGTTTACTTAGGCTTAAGGAATCCAAAATACAGATACACGACTCAAACCTCCTGGGTTTCTCCAAAGTTCACAGAGCACAGCAGGCATACCATAGGATATGGTAACAAACAAACAGGCAGAGCCATCCCGACTGACTTTACAGTGACCAGGGCAAATATGGACAGAGCCAAAGAGGACGAGAATTTTCCTGATGACTGGGGCAGAACTACAATATCTGCACCACACTTGTATAGATGACAGTTTCTTCTTTTATAAGTTCATCGTGTCAAAACTATAGGAAGCCCATGTTTCAATAAAGAAAAAGAGAATTTTTACCCTAAATAATCTGTCTGTATTAGTAATCAGTTCTTATAGAACATCTAACCTATTAACACAAAATCTTGAACATAACTCTCTTCCTTATACTACCAGTGTAGATCCTGTACCTCTTTAGAAGCAGAGTTAGCAAAGAATAATTTTTTTTCTACCCATTTTCATTTTACCTTGTGTGGCTTCATACTCCATTGAATCAGGGCAAAGATTATTCAAGTAATCTGTAGAAAATAAGCAAACAAACACAGACATCCAATAGTCAGAATACAGATCTACAGAATTTGTAGTGTTATTAGCTAAAATGTAAAATCATAATTATAGAATGGGTTGGGTGGGCAGGGACATCTTGAACTAGATCAGGTTGCTCAGAGCCCCATCCAACCTGGCCTTGGACATTTCCAGGGATGGGGCATCCACAGTAATATCCCATATCACTTTAAATTAAATGTATACAGCCTCTTTCCAAAGCAGAACTCATCTCTGTATTCTGCTTCGCAAGAGCGTCGATACAGATTTGGACTTACTGCATAACTTGGCAGGTATAAACAAATAAACAGTGATCAAAGTATTTCCTTGTTCCGCAGGGAAGGGGATTGCTGCGTAGCGCCACTTTACAAAGAATTGTTCTTCTAATGAATTCTACTTCCCCATCTGAATTAATGGTGTTGTCTGTAATGACTGATTTTCTATTTATAGTAAATTAATTGTATGCGTTTTGTAGACACAAGGAGGAGACTCTAGTTCTGTACATGCAGAATTCAATGATTTCTACTGAACTCCGTCACATTCTGAAAGTAGGTTCTGTAAAATACACACAATAGGACTTAGATTTACAGGAAGTATCTTCACATTATATACAGACCTTTAACCTGACAGTTTTATTTGGACTACTTGCCTTGGATCATCTGCCTGTTCTTTGGGTCTTTATGCTTTTAAAAGCTTAATCCTGAAGTATTTCATCCTTATCTGTCTGATGAATCTAGGCTCCTCAATTCTGCATGCAAGGACGAGGCTTCCGCGCTGAGAATGGTGCTGTGCATGGATATCTGTTCCCTGGAATGTCCCATCTATACACATTTCTCTTTCTAGTGCTGTGCTCTCCTTGGCATCCTGAAATCTGCCTGGCTTTTACATGCATTCAGAAAAGCATCTGCTTGTAGTCAGGCAGGAAAGGGGTGTGTGGTGTTAATCAGGCAATATTTAGTGTTGCTTTTCACAGCTGCAAGCTCTGTCTCTGGCTGTGGACATTTAACTGAGTGGGCAATTCCTTTTGGATGAGGTGCAGTGATTGGTAACCAGTATCTTCCTAAAATACACATCCTTATCTGTTAAAACAGCCAGTTATGATCACACAAATACACCTGCATATTGTTTTCTTTTTTTTTTTTCTTTTTTTATTTTACACTGTCTACAGAATCTGAAGGACAGCACTGTTCCACACCCACTCTGTCCTAGCAAGCAAAGAGAGGCTTGGTTTCTTGAGGTGAAGGACTGAAGCAGTAAACTTACTTTCTGGAATATCTTAATGCAACAGACTTTCTCATGACACACATAAGCTTTAATTTTCCCAGATAGTGCCAGGACCTGGGACAAGGAGGAGCTTGAGTTGCTTCAAGCATAGACGGAATCCAATCACTGGAGCTGCACTCAAACCCTTACAGGTGTCTCACAAAATACCATGCTTCATGTTTGCAACTTACCTTGTGGACCATAGAAATGGACAGAGAAATTGCAGCATAGTGGGGCTATTTCTGAAAGGGTATGCCAAGTCCTTTTTCTTAGATACAGTATTTGTGTGCATGCACTAAAAACACCATAAACATCGTGTGAGACCACTAAGTACTGCAAGCCACAAGTCTGGAAAATTGCCCTTGATGTAGACACACCCAAAGAGGGAAGCAAATCAGGCAGAAAAAAAGTCCTACTATTGGCATCCGGTGTTCATTTTTATTGCTCATACTAAAAAAGCAAAACCAGATGTGAATAATGAGTTGCATCCTTGATCAAAGTGTCTGGAGCATGATGAAACTGCTGCTAATCTGCACTGTGAATAAAAATGTTGTATAGTCACTTTGTTCTGCTGCATTTATATGCAGTGCCCTTCACTGACTGTTGAGTATGGGCAGGGTTTATGGCTTCCTTTTTACTGTCCCATGTATAACTCATGTTGCATCCCTCTCCACCCACACATAACACATACTCCCAAAGCATTTCTCCATCTTTATGTCTGTGGATCCTTGCTCTTTTGTCTTCTGATCTAAGTTACTTGACAACACTGAGATTCGTTATTACATTTCACCATTGCCTTCCCCAGCCAGTTTCTTACAAACCTAAACTTCACAGTCCTTTCTAGGGGCCACACCCTGCTTCGGAAAGCTTGTTCCCCACATGGGCTCAGACTTGCTAGATGTGCTGCAGTTTGCAGAGTTAGAGCCACCAGAGGAAACACAACCGCCCTGGAGAGACTCCAGGTGGAAGTGATGTACATGGTTCTGAATGTAAAGGGGAGGTGCCAGTGTAAATGTAGAATCTGTAAGGGTACTGTTAATTTAAATTTGTATTTCTGCTTCCTGCAGTGCAGAGAAGTAATGGGACTGGGATTTTGACTTATCATTAGCCTTAGGTGTACTGTAAACAGGGTTTAGGGTACAGTGCTGGGTAGAGCTGCTTTACGATGGAGTAGAAGGAGATGGTGCTTGCTCCTGTCATACAGGATGCAATGCAGAGTTCCCTTGCTCGGGATTACTGTCCACTATGGTCTCTGCTAATTGACCTTGACATAAATAACATCAAAACTGTTTGTTGGCAGTGAGGCTGAACTCTGCCTCTCCTAATTCACAGCAGGAAAAAGCCAAGAAGGAATGGGTAAAAGCACCCATCTTTACCCTGTTTTGGGACCTTTCAGCGTGGTTATCTTTGATCCTTTGCAGGCTCCCTGACATTTCCTCAATCCTATGCTATGCACATTGAAGTTCCCAGGACATCCCACATGGCCTTAGCCCTATTTTAGCTGTCTTGGCATCAACGTGTGGCACAGTGGAGGCACAGAGTATCATGGGAGGGTTTCCACGGAGTACCTTTGACAGTGATTTTACTGACCTGTGAGCAGCATACGATACTGGAAGACACGCTGCACCACTTTCAAAAGCTGGTGTTTCACACTCTGAGGGCTGCCACCAGAGCTCTGCAAAGATCACAAAGGAAACACAAAGATAGGGAGGTATGAGCTCAGCAGCAAACTGTCATCTTCACCTGATGTGTACTATGAAAGTTTGCTACCAGTTACATGCATGAATTCCGTTGAACCATTCCCAATTTACCCAGCTTCCTAGGGGGTAGTGACTATAAAGAAGTACTGTAAATGGTTTATTTCCCTTGGCATCGTTCACAAATAGCTTGCACTCAGAAGGAAAAGGGAAGGAAGCAAATCCATTTAAAAGGTAAAGGCTGGACAGAGATTTTAGGGTGGCATCTGAAAACAGAGGTATCAGAGCTCAATGAAGCTTGTAATCATTGTTCCCTTTTTGGACTGAAAGTTCTTCTGCCTGCAACTTTTCAGTATTTTATTTCAAGTCATGGACTTGAGCAAACTAGAACAATCTGTGATTGAGTTGGAACTGACTGTCCAGAGCGTTTACAAGAAAATAAAGTGAAGATCTGATTGAACACACTCACGGAAAAGAAATAGCATTTTTCTCTTTACTTTTACCCTTCAGATTTGACCCTCTGCATGTCACCACATATCAGGCCCAGCCATCATGGGTTAATGAAAGGCAGGTCTAACCTGATCTCCTTTTATGAAAAAAGTGATCCACTTAGTGGATGAGGGAAAGACTGTGGATCTTGTTTACCTGGGATTTGGTACAGCCTTTAACATTTCCTACAGCATTGTCCTGGAGAAACTGGCTGCTTATGGCTTGGACACGTGTAGTCTTTGCTGGGTAAAAAACTGTCTGGGTGGCTGGGCCCAGAGTTGTAGTGAATGGAGTTAAGTCCAGTTGGCGACCAGTTACAAGTGGGGACAAAAGGAGAATGGGAATCTAACTGTTAAAAGGAAGGCTGGCAAGAGACAGCACTTTCCAAGGCAGTAGAGATGTTCCATGTTACTGTATTACTCCTGGACCTGGCTGACTACTCCTACCAAATATGTGTTCGGGGTTGTTCTGAGCATTCCCAGTCCCCTATACTCAAGTCAAAGGTGCCAGAAACAAGGTGAGGCCCTAAAATCTATGTTGTTAGACTGGAAAGCTAATAGTGGTCATGCTTTAAAAAAATGCAGTGGGAAAGCACCAAGAGACACCACCCCCTCATCTCTGTGCATTTGCACACATGCAAGAGGGCAAGAGTGTTTCACATGTGCTGCCAAGAGAAAAACCACAATCCATAGCACATAGAGATGGCATTCTGAATAATCTTTAAGTTTCAGTCACTAATTTATCCCTACAGCCCCTCTGCCACCCAAGTAATCATTGTTATTTCTATTACCAGATAAAGACAATAAGAAGCAGGGGTTCTAGACCCACAGTAAACCAGCATAGCTTTTAACCATTTTAGCTCAACAGAGTCACATGTTTGAAATTATGTGAAGCGGCCACATGGCCAGTTCTTTAAAATGTAATGAGAAATCATGAAATTTGTTTGGCGTGGTATTTTTCAGTTATTCACCCATTCTACCCTGTGTGAACACTGGTGCAAAAGAAATATCTCTGAGAAAGTCCTGTGGCACAACCATGCATTAGTGCAGGTAAAAAAACCCCTGGGAACCTTACCTCAAACTCCTGAATTATGGTAGCCAGTTGAGAGTATTTAAGGCAGGTTTCATCTAGCAAAGCCAAATTTCTATCAAACTGCATAATGTATGCTGTGTGGTGATTCAGCCTTGATTTTCTGGAGAGAAAAATATCAGCAACTTTCTGGTGCTCCTCCCTAAGGCCACAAAAAGAAAAGAAGCAGCAAATAAATAAATAAATAAAAATTAAAGAAGAAGAGCCATACTTCTTTCTCATTGCATTAGGCCCATGGTGGCTAAGAACATTGCAGCTAAAGCCTGGGCTAAATGACGAGACAGAGGGAGCGCCTCACTGACATATTGGACTAGAAAACAGGCTGCTATAGGAAGGGCACCTTGAGGGGCTGATCCTTTGGCTGTGCCTTTGCCATGGCAGCACTGTGTGTCCATAGGGGGTAGAATGTCTCTCATGGAAAGACTTTACCCTGTATGTTTGTCTTAGGTGGAGTCCCTCAGCAGGCTGACAGTGTCTCATTGGCTTGGAAGCCTGGCCTGTGCAGAGCCATGGCTTGGTGACGGGACCGAGGGGTGTCCCTTACCTGAGAGCTATGCAGTTGCTATGTAGATTTCTATAAGCGGATGATCTTTAGGATCAATTCTGATGTCTGCTGTTCCTGCCTCCTGTGGCATGAGTTTGTGACCTTCAGGACATGAGTGTGAAGCCACTTGGTGATGGCTATGAACTGGCATCAGAAGGAATGCAGGCCGTCCTCATACTGACTGAGGGGACCATTTTGGAGATAGGAGCTGTGCACTGCACAGATGTTTCAGCATTTGGTTTCTTAGCCTGACAGCCTCAATGTTTCCTTTTTGCCTGCATGTATGCAAAATCTGCCAAAGTAGTTCAGGTTCTACTCCTTTTATCTCTATTGGAATCCTAGCCTCCCTGCTAGTGGGGTGAAGGGACCACTGACAAATTCACTCACCTGCTGTGGAGGGTATCTTAAGGCCATCAAACAATGCCATTCCGTGCTTACTTACCATTTAAGGACTCTTTCTTCCAGTTCTCTTAGGATGTCTTGGTGTAATTCATAAATTTCAGGGAGTTCCCTTAAGCCCTGCTTGAGTTTGACTTCTTCCTGTTCATTTTCATCTTCTTCTCCAAGCACTTTCAAGATACCTTCATAGAAATCCTGTGAACAACAATACAGAAATTAGGCAGACTTCTTGACTCCTAAACTATGCTTTTTTAGCAATTAGAAGATATGCCATCAATAGTGATAAGACCGTGTTTATTAGAGAAAGGAGATCATAGCATATCTTTTCTTCCATCCATTAGTTCATACACATTTTCAGCTGGATTTCACAATGTTGTCAACCTAAAATTGAACATAGCACCTAACCGCACCATCAAACCCTTATGCATACAATGAGGTTGGTATCTCTTTATTTACCTTTCCTTTTTTTCCCTGCTTTTCTTGGTGTAGTCTCATTTTTATAGTGTTTCTTAACCAGAAACATTTTTTTTTAAACAGACAGTGAGATTCTCCCATCACTTCATTGGGTCCAACCGCTTGACATGAGAAACATCATCTCCATGTCTTATGCTAAAATTTGCAACTCTTGTCAACCTGCTCTAGTGGGAGGTGTCCCTGCCTATGGCAGGGGGGTTGGAACTGTACGATCTCCTAAGTCCCTTCCAACCCAAACCGCTCTATGATTCACAGACGTCTGAACTTAAAGAGAGGAAGAAGCTTATCCATTTCAGATACAGAACAAAAAATTTTCCCTATGAGACGTAACTGAGACTTTTTTCCCCTCATCTTATAAATGGTTTTAATCCTGAAGTGGTTCATAAATTATGTGGGCACCAGAGTCATTTCCTCTTGTAGCCAGTTCTGGTATTGGGCACCTGTTTCAGAGTGCATAGCAAAATGTTTCCCCAGTTTTGGCATGGAAGAGATGAATAAGGCCTTCATCTGAAACTGCACTGGTAATTTGTAGTAGATCCCCAGGCATCAGAAAATCCTCCCAACAGAAGCCAGCAAAACTTTGTGTGCAAAGCGCTGCTTAAAGTCTCCTTCATCGAGAGTTTTGGATGCTGAAATGTACCCTGGCCCTTTCCAGGTTCCTGACAGCCATTGCTGTTTCCCCTGCCTGCTGCTCTCAGACACATCCCCTCTTGACAGTCAGTGGCTAGAGAAGATCAGGTATTTAAAGGTACATGGGTATTGTGGAGGTCTGAATGCAAACTGTGGCCATGGGTGCAAGGCAACGTCCAACACAAGGAGGCAGGAAAGCTGATGCTGTGCCAAGCTATAACCAGTGTGCTGCTGCTGAGTGGCCTGAGGCAGGTTCCTAACCCAGCGGTTCTGGCTGCCTTTCGCATGAGCTAGGGCACTCTAACTAGATGGTTTATCTCCATAGCAACGTCTAGTGTTCAAAAGCAGAAGCCTTCATTCCACAGAATTAAAAGGGAGTGATTTCAGCACCTGCTTCTTCAGTATTGCTACAAAGTACAAGGAATTGTCAAGAGTTAGTACAGTATTCAGTGTTTGCCCCAGGATGGTCCTGCAGAGAACTGTTACAGATTTATTCTCCTCTATAGTCCCTGTAAGGAGATGACTCTGTTTTTCCATCAGGGTCAGGCTGGGCTCTTAGTTTTGAATATCCTGGTTTTACTAGTTAGGTCTTCATGAGCAAAGTATCTGAATCTCAGTTTTTCTATGAAAATAAGTGCACAATTACAAACCTAAGAGCATCCCAGCTTGCGATGAGAGCAGAAACTGGGCATTCATATATGATTGCTTAGAAATTACTTCTGTGAGTGCCTTCTACAATATTTTTTTGCATCCCAATATTTGAGTTTTTATAAATTGGAGTTTTTATAAAACGGTGAAAGTGAAAAGCAGAATAAATTATCGAAACAATAGCTCAGTAGAGAAGCCACATTAACTGTGAGGCTTGAAAGCTCCCGATGACTCGTTTTGGTGCAGCAGCTGCAGATTAGGAGATTGCAAAGCTTCCTTCCATATGAAAATATGATCTGTCCTTATTATACGTCTGTCCATATATCTCTGTCCATATATTATATGTCCTTATCTGGCCTTCCTTTCTTTTTGTGTGTGTGAAGGTACCTCTGGGGGATTGCAGCATCCTGTCCTATTGCTAGCTAGCCTACACATACTGGCCACATCAAATTGGTTTTAAATTCAGCATTAAAAATATTTCAGCAAAGGTTTTGTAGACGAATATATTTATATTCACTGATTTTGAGGCCAGGAGGGACGATCACATTGATACAATGTGATCTAGTGTGGTCTAGTCAATAGTCCAGACCACAAGACTTACTAAAACATGGCGTTACTAGGGAAATAACTACTGTTGATTTGAGACAGAATCTACCACATATTATGGATATGCTGACTCTTCATCCCGAGAAAAAAGACAAGTCCCAAAAGGGGCTTTTGGTGATCTCATGAAGGGTCAGGTATCTCATAACCACGTACAAAGCTCAAACATCTAGCCACAGCAGATTGTGGTGTTAAAACCCTGGTTGTATCCTGTCAGACTAAGGCCATCACACCAGGAGCTGCTCTTCCAGCATGTTCGCACTGCACTCTGCTTCAGCTCCACATCAGGAAAAAAAAAGCAAGCAGCTGTTTTAACAGCAGCTGAGAAGATGATTCTGCAGGATGAGCTAATAGAAATGACAGCTAGTTTTTTCTACTCAGAGACCATTTCCTGGCCTCCTACCTCACTTTAGGTGATGTGGCCAGATACACTGGGAAAGGAAGCAGGGGCTTGATAAAAAGAAACCTCTGAGGTTGCACAGGTCATTGAAAGATGCCAAGCTCTTTGTAACTGTCCCTGAACCAGGATGGGAAAGGTTGAGTTCTTCCTCTGTCAGGATCTAGTGGTCATGAAACCTATTGCCAAAAGGTCAAATTCTGCTCCCTGAACTTTTAGGGTCAATCTCATGAACTTCCCTGGGCCATAGTGGGATTTACCATAGTATTTCTCATCACTCTGGCTTCCATCTACTTAAGTTTAATAAGTACATGGAGTAATTAAGGAGAAGTCTGAAACAACTGATTTCCATGAAACTTGCTAATGTCTAGGTATGAGCAACTCACAACAGTATGTTTCACCGGGGATCCATGTTTTATTTTAGATAGTCCACTTCAGTTTGATTAAATCAAGGTAGCTGTATTGATGTCAGCATGCTGGGCATCTGGTTGCTACGACTCTGGTCCTCCTGAAAGCTTCTGTAAGGAGCAGGAGAACGTCTGGGCAAAAAACTTCAAAATTCCTCTCTCCTCACCAGTAGGAACTAACTCCAGGCAAGAGTAATTTTTAGTCCCCTCAAACTGATTCTTGGCTTTTCTCTTGTAGTACTGTCAACTGCAACGTACACACTAGCTCACCATGAACTGGGGTGGCTGGTGTATCTAATGGATACTAGCCAAAAGGAAAGTGGCACATACACTATGTTTTTCTAGCAGCTGTGACAGATGAAGCATTTGTTTTCTGAAAAGCCATAGAACTAGGTAAAAAAAAAAAAAAAAACATCATGATGACTGGTTTTTTTTTGACTAACTATATCCCAGATAAAACAAGAGCATAAAAATTTCTGAAAGAGTATTATTGTATTTTCTAGTTACCTGGATCTGATTTCCACATGTCCTGTCCCAGTACCACAAATAATCCAAATGTTGTACTATTTATTCTGGCTCCTGTTTTTTGTTGTGTGTGAATAAGCCTATCGAACTACATATATCAGCCAGCATACCAGAGGCTTTCCAACCAACTAAACCAGTCAATCTGTCTTCTGGATGCTTTTCCTAATTCAAAGGAATCTGCAACCTTTCAGAGTCCTCAGTCATCATAATTAATCCAGACTGGGGAAAGAGAAAGAATCCAAAGGGTTCTTTCAGTTTATTGTGCCTGGGGAAGTGAATAGCTGTAGTAAGTTCACCTCTGATGTGCTTAAGTAACCTATTATGTTACAGAAATATCCTTTCCAAATTACCATTGAACAGCTCTGAATCCACCCACTTTCCAACATAGCTGAGCAACAAGATTACCACTCCTTTCCCACAGCATCTCAGTGGATTTAATTAGTCATTAATTGCCTGCCCCTTTGATTATAATGAATTCACAGACAAATTATTTAATTCCAGTTGCCTGGATAGCCAGTTTCCTAATGATTAATAAAAAATCTACAGCATAACAGTAATCACTATAAACACCCATTAGAAAAAACCCATCGTGTCACTACTTAAAATGCTGAGTGCCTGTAAAGCCATTAATCAGATGCTAAGTGCTTTTGCAGTCTTGACTAACTAATCAGTCATGGCACCTGAAGGTCTCCCAGTCTGTCACCCAAGCCCCCAGTCTAAACACAGAAAGTACCAAACACCGAGTCCATGTAATGCCCTTCTGGGTCAAAGCTTTCTGGGAACAGAAGCACCAATTGCAGTCATTCAGTTCAAGGCTCCACACATGATGGCCACAGAGCTGTCTCAGCCCGGAGTGTATGCGCCTGCAGATCTCCCTCCTGTCAGATGCCTATACCTGCACTAGTGTTTGTGGCTGCAAGTGAAAGCATAAGCCAAGCTCACTAGGTGTCATGGAAGGTTAGCAACTGTGCTATAAAAATCTGTTTTTGAAATATAAAACTTTTCATTACATTTTGAGCATCCATAAATAAGCCCTTTACAGTCTTCTGATGGCCAAATCCCTAACATCCGCGAAATAAACCCTACAAATATTTAAGTGAAACAAAAAGGATCAAAACCCACAGCCATAAAGGTTATTTGTTTGGGGTTTTTTTCCTTCTTTTGTTTGTGCACTAACACACACAAGTTATTTTGGTTTTTTTTTTCCCCCAAGGATGCCTCTGAAGAACTTCTGTTCTCTGCTGGAAATGGGGACTGTAAGCTGGAGCCTGTTATAAGGACATGAGGCAAGTTGGAATGTGGGGTTAGTTTCAACAGGATCTTATGTTTCTGTGGAGCACTGCCTGTCACTTGCTTGACTCTTGGAGTAGAATCTAGTACCCTCTGTGAGGTGATGACGTTCACTGTAGAGTGCTGGATGTGAGGTACTTTAGAGGTGCTGGCAGTGCCTGCTAATGATTATACGGGAGAAAAAAACAAAGCAAACAAACAAACAAAAAAACCCCAAAGCAAACAAAAAACAAACAAACAAACAAACAAACAAAGTAGGTACCTGGCTCAGGGCTGCAGAAAGGTAGCCCAATTTACCTAGGATCAGCACCTGGAAACCTTTGTAACAGGTAGTCATCTCCACGTACTCTTTCAAAGAAGTCAGCAATGCCAGCAAGCAGAGGTTTGTGGTAGACAATTTAGCAAGAAAGTTCTCTGCAGGATTTCATGTCTATGTGAAATGTGATATTCTAATCCAAAGGCAAAATGGGTAGTTAATGGGACAAGAGTTAGTTCAGGGTTTAGCTTCCAAGATTTGGTGAGCAGATGCAGCAGTGGTGAGGTTGTTGTATATTAAGTAATGGAGTCAACCTGCAAAAATCATGTATGCATATCAGCAGCCACCTTGCAAGATGGATGCCTCTCATACATATTGTGGTCCTTTTTGCATTTCAGCTCTGCTGCCAGTTAGCCTTCATTAGCCTGAGAACATTTAACCTTGCAGGACCCTAGTGAAAGGAAGGAAAACTGATCTCATTAGCTAAATCAGTGCTTCAGGCAGGTAGTTTACCCAGGAGAAAAAAATGCCTGTATATATATATTTGCTATGTTGGGTGATTTATCTTCTTTAACTTCTACTTGAAAACAATCCAGGATAAGGTAATTCAGTATGGATCCAGAATATGTTTGCTTTTTCTGTGTGTAACGGAATAGGCCAAGTTAGATCAGTTCACCCCATGGCCCATAGGTCTCTGGGGAACCAGGGACCACTGCAAGCAGTGTAGTAGGAGGAGAATAGAAGGGGACGGGAGTGCAGCACCATTGTGTTGGCTTTGCCAATAGTAATTCATAGTCCTACAGTTTGACCAGCAGTTGCTCTGCAGATGGTAATGGAGGTTCCTTCTCACTGGCTCTCAGCAGTGTGTTTCCAGTATTAGGCCTGTATTTGAGCCAGAAATTGTGAATTTCTAGTAGAAGATGGTGGTCACACTTAACAGTTCAAGAGAAGCATCTGAAAGGAAAAGTACTTCTGTGACCAAAAAGTTCACATTATACTAGAAGGGCCAGATTGCTAGACTCTGTGGCTGGATCAAAAGCTCTGCATGCCTGTAGTCTTAAGTAGTATGTTCTGTATCTTGGGTGCTGAAGCAAAGCCTCTACCTCTTTGATGCTCTTTGCTGAATCATCTTAATGGAAGTCTGGAAGCTTCTACCTGCAGTAATGCACAAAGCAGAATAGAGCTCAGCTGCTTCCCAGATTCTGAAATACCTTCATGTTGACAATGAGAGAAAGAAATCTTAACTCAAAAGGAGTCTGTTGCAGTGCTTTGAAGAAGCTATTCATCTGCTGTTCTTGCAGTCACCTGCCAGAGAAAAAACTGTATACTTTTACACCAACCAAAGGTCTGTCTTCTGATGTTGAATTAGCTCCCCTCCTTAAACCTCTACTCTGTGTTAAATAACAGGAAAGGACTGATGGGTGAATAAATTCACCTAGGCTATTTCTACAGTTTTCAAGGATAATTCTGGTTGGGGAGATGTGTGAGTTTCCATTAGGGAACAAAGCTGTGGAAGAGAAGGGAGTGTACAGAGCAGATGCATTAGTGGAAAACCATGGCCATTTCCTGCCTCAGCCCTACGTGAAGATACTGGTACTGCAGCTGCAGAAACCGTGTGTGCACACAGCATATTCACCTTGCTCACCTGGCATCCAGACATCTATACTTTTCAATAAATAATGAAATATATATGGATCTAAAAATAATTTTGCATGTACGTCTAGAATTGTCATTGCTTCCCAAGTCAGGCTGATATTTTAATAAACCGGCAATATTGGGAAGTAAGCATATCTGACCCTTTGTCAGTGGGCCAGGGAGGACCACAGAAAAGCCCAGACTTTATACAGCTGAAGTCTACACTGGATACATAAAGTGGTGCAGGCTTTTACAACCACTTTCACTTGTAAAATGAGGGTAGATTCAACAGATAGTGCATATTGCAGGATCCAAGGCTTTTTTGGACACCTAGGCATTGCATCTGAGGGGAGGAGAAGAGACTCTCCATGTTAAAGCTGAATACAGGCATGAGATGTTGTACAGTGTGCTGTGAGCCAAGTCTGACTGATGGGTGGTTCTTGGAGGTATCCTCACTGCAGCCAGTAGCCTCTCTTCTAATGATGAAAGCAGCACCTCTGAATTAAAAAGTGGCACATCTCTTGTAGCAGAGTGAGTGACCCCTGGTCTGCACAGAGCAGTGATCTTCTCAGATTTCTCATTACTGAGCTCAGCAGAAACAACGCCAGATGAACAGAAAATACTCCTGCAGCAGACACAATTAGTCTCTTATCCTGCCGTTGCAGGGTACAATCTAGGTCAGGAACCCTGACCTCAACACACTCACATACAGTCAAATAACACACATTCATCCAAAACACTGCAAATGAGTTTCAGAATTGGCAAGCTGTAGAGTATGCATTGCAAATACTGTATCAGCGGGGCTTGTTACCAGGGTATTGTCCTGATGTCAAATGTGCTAGCGTGATTTCCCTCTCCTTTAAAAGTTATATGGATTATCTGAAAGCTACTTTGGCTCAACATTCCCACTGCAGAAGCTCCCTGGCTGATACATAGCTATTTTCCCACTGCTGATGAATACAACAATGAATAAATGAGAAAAAACCAGCCTACTGTACGTGAGGGCAGGCTGTTCTTTTGCAACGGTGAATCTTTAGGCTTTTATAAGAGATTTAGAGGTCTAACAGACAGCTAGCTCTTCATTTAGCCAGCACGTTCCATTCAGTAAAGCATTTAATTAGGAAAGTAATGACTTGATTGGTGCAGCAGAACTGTGAACATCATCCAAAAAATTCACAGTAGTAAGAAAGGCTCAGGCAGTCATTCACTGGAAGTGGAAGGGTAAATAATTAGAAAGATGGAGTTCTGTTTTGTCTAACATGTAATAGTGGCTCCCAAATCAGATGTTTATTTTTTTTGTTCTTGAGAACGTGTTGCCCACAAGAAATTCTGAAAGTAGTTTAACCAGTGAGTCTGACTTCATGTTGATCTGTATTTAGGAACCTTTGAATTAGTGACTTGAGCACTAAGATGACTTTGTTCTTTTTTATTTCCTAAGATTTATTTTGTAGTCAGAAGCCTTGGGATGCCCAGCACAAGGTTGGATCCCAAACTGCCTCAAAGACTGGAGAACCAGCACATGTTACATATCTTCAAAAGCTGAAAAATCATAAATCTTGGTATTTCTAAGAACTGTGGCTCAATGTTATGAGGAAAACAGGATCAACTTCTTTGAACAGAGAGGTTTTAGGACTGCTGTTTTTTCAGTGTGGAGCTGTCCTTCTAGCTACTTTAATTAGGTAAATGCCTCAGAGGGAAGTAATAATGACTTCAGAGCGGTTTAAGTACAAAAAAAGTGGGTTTGCATACAAACACCAAAGACAAAATAGATGTGAACATGGTACATTATAGGCAACTGCTTCACCCCATACAGACAGGGGTCCTGAGGCTGTCTGAGTCACACTAAGCTTGATTTGAGTACATCCAGTAAAGTCATTTGAAGCAGACTGGCTGAAGGTAAGCAAATAAACTAGACTCTTTCTTGGTCTTCTAAGGTGATGTGTGAAACATGAGGCAGAGAAAGCAACCTGCAGCATTTTTGTTCAAAAGCAAGCACTGGGAAGAAGATGGCAAGTGCAACCTGCATTGCTGGGGAGGAAAAATAGAAAAGTATGACAAAGTTTGAGGATTAAATGATCCTGAAGGAAATGCAATGACTAATCAAAGGTTAGTTTGGAAAGGTAAATTGTGAGCATGAAGAGATCAGAGACTTGGACTGCAAGGCCCTGCCAGTCCCATCTGCTCAGTCCAGAATGAGTTCTTAACACTTTGCTCCAGAGAACTGCATTACCTTTGAGTAGGGCAAATAACAGCTAACCCTTTAGATTATTATCACTACCACCACACCAACTGATACTGAGTTTGTGAGCTAACACAATGTTTCCACTCTTTCAGTTCAATAGCAGAGTGGGTGTATGGAAATGTCATCATTTTGGCAATCAATCAATTTATTAAAGTCTCCGCTGAAAGGCCAAACAGATTCTGTTATGCTGAATGAATAGCAGCTCCAGCCAAGCCTGGAAATGCTCCTGATGCAGGCTTAAGAAAAGTATTTTTTTCCTTTCTGAAAGCAGCTAGGGTGTGGTTTAGTTCCTTGCCTTTCTTACCAACATCTGGGTTTAGGTCTCATCTTTTGATGAGACTTGAGACCTGAAGATGAGCATTTAGAAACTGTTTTCTTGGTGAGGGGCAACAGGGAGAAATATCTGCCTGAGCTGAAATACGCTGTCAAGGAAGCCCTTGGTCCTAACAAGCCATGAAAGGGGTGTTGTACCTTGAGGGCAGTTTGGTGACTCTGTGGTCACTGGTGGTTGCTTCTGATATCTGCCAGTGGGATTTGTGTCAACAGTGAAAGGACAGCGAAGAACAATTTTTTACTGATGCAACTGTTCCAAAGGCTATTCAAATATGCAAAAAGGAGTAACTAGTTCATTGTAACTTTTTACACTATGACAGTATTGAAAAGCCTCAGTTAGGCAATAATACCACTGTAGTCTGGGGGACTTAAAATCAGTAGTGGGTCCTCTAGACTTCTGCTTCTGGAATAATACAGAACCAGATCATCTTAGTGATCCACTGTTATCTCTGAGAGGTATATGGAAATGCTAGGATATAATGCAAAGGAGAGGCCTCTCCTAGACACGTCCACTAAATACAGTGCGCTGTACACACACTGTAGCTCATCCCTGAATTTACATAATGTCCATAATGTACCAAAGCACAAATGTACTTGGAAATGGAAAATTAAATACATGAAGAATATTTTAATGGGATGTATCTAATGAAGGCGCAAAAGGGCTAATACTCTCTGCACTTGGTAATTTCCCACGTGTATATATCTCTTCTATTTTGATTTAGAAGCTGTAGTCCACAGGTGGAGAAACTATCCTGGCTTCCCCAGGGGATGATGGATAACTACGGCTCTATCCCACTAGTGTCAGATGTGTTTGGCTGTGCAGAAATCAGAGAAAAGGCACAGCAGATGAGGCGAATGTCTACACAGGGTATCACCAATTTATCAGAATATTCATAGACTCCAGCTAAGCAGCTAAGTCCCTTGAAATGTTTGGTTCCCTGCTCACCAGCTTGCCAGTTTCTGATTTGTTGAAATGCAATCATCTGCAAGGTGTTTGTCACATTTAAGGCTGCTCTGCTGCCTCTGCTGCCTAAGCCCGAGAAGGCTTTTAAGCTCAGACAGCTTGCTGGAGAGACACAATGAAGAGGCAGCAATACAATGCTGACCTCATTACTTTTCTCTCCATCAACGTTCCAGTGCACTGCTAGGGTTTGAGGTGTCCTCCAAGGACAACCTGGAGCTACTTTTTGCTTTCTCGGGGGATTTCTTTCCAAGCAGCAGTTGGCATGCTTTGTGTGGTGGCTATTATTCCCCACTGCCTTGCAACTAACAGCCAATAAAGATGTTGAGAGTGAGGCTACCTGCTGTGTATCCACTTCCAGGAAAGCAGTGGCAGCTCTGTTAATAAGACACAAAGTCTTCTGGGACAGTGTTTATACCATGCAAGAGCTCTCTATCAGGCACTGCAAGTGATTCTTTGTGTATGTTCCCTCTTGAGTTTCTGACACCAGAGTCTGCATTTTGCCCATGATGGCTACCTGTGTCACAGTGTGGATATCCACACTGGATATTACTGGTGTTGCATTATCAGAAAAAAAGAAGCTTAAAAGGAAGCAGAATGAATGAATTCAAATCATTCTTCACAGCTCTGCTCCTGTCTGTCTCTCTCTCAAGAGAGGGGGTTCACCCCTGTTTCTCAGCATCTCCTTCTCTGCACTAGGCTTATTCTGCATCTTACACCAGTCTCAGAGCCCCAGCAAGCACTGTTGGCCAACACTTTTCCCTGAGAATGGCAAATGCTAGATCTGAGGATCTGTAACAAGAGCAGATTAGTGGCAGACATCTTCTTTTCCAATGGTTCACAGTAAGACATTCCTCTTCAAATTCACCTTGGTCCTTTCAATGCTTTTATGTCTTCTAAATTGCAGCTAAGTAAAAAGGCAATTAGATTTCAGTGATTAAAATTATTTACTTACCATACGTAACAGCTGGAGCATCTCCACATATCTGGGGAAAGAGACAAACCTTTATTAATTGCCATCAAATCAGTGCTGAAGGATGGATTGCACAGCTTCAGTTTTAGGAGAGCAACAGATAAGTTTTAACAATGAACTCACACTTTCTCTGAAGACATCAGCTCCTGGGCAATGAGGTAAGCTCTGGACTGGCCTTCTTTCTGTCAACAGCAGAAAACAGACAATTAAGAGATGTCTCATTCCAAGAAGTAAATGTGTGCTAGAGAGCACTTTGAACTGACATATTTCTTCAGTAAAAATAGCAACCAGGCTCTTATTCTTTGTTGTTTAGCGTCTGGCATCCTGCAATCCTTTCCATGACGGGGTGTTTCCAGTAGTGATATAGTATAATATAATAGCTGCTAAGGCAGATGTCCAGTTTTAAAAACGTGTTCTTACTGATGAAGGAGCTAAATTTTCTGTTGATTTTTACAGGTGCAAAATTTGTCAGAGAAGCAGAAAGCATTTTGCTAGCTTCTAGGCTGTTGAGGCTCATACCATGTGTTTAGTACTCTTAATTAAATGGAAAAGGGAGTTCTTTATCAAAATGCTCATATTCCAAACTGGTTTTGACAGCTGTGAGACCTGTGGAAGCAAGTGGGGCAAAGGGCTTTATTGCACATTAAACAAAGTGCCTAAGCTAAATGGCCATAAATATCTCCAGAAAGCTAACAGCCCAGTACTCCAGCAGAATGCATCTTTTGAAATCTCAGTGGCATCTACTGAACTGGCAGGCATCTAGAAAGACAGAAAACTGTGGCAGAAGCTAAGTGTGTGGCTCTGAGGTGCAAGTGGCAAATTAGAGTATTTAGCTCCTATTTCATGACTCATCATCATGGTAAGAAATGACCAAAGCATGAAAATAGTTACTGAAAGGAGTCTACTGGGAAAAGTTCGATTTATTTAGCAGTGTTGAAATAGGGAAATAAAACAGTAGTCTAGTAGTAGTAAAGAAAAGCAGCCTCCAGTGACCCAAAGTGGACTCAGGGGAGATGAGTTCAGCAGCAAGACGCACAACATTGTTTTCCAGACCAGATCCTGGTAACCCATTTCTTGCAGATCCTGCTTCTGAAAGCCTACGCAGGAGAGACTGGGACTTGCTGAGATATGATGCAGTCCCTTGGTATAACAGTCAGGTGGGAAGATTGTCTATATTTCCTCCACAAATTCTTCATGAGGGGGCTGCTAGGGGTCAGGGAACATGAAGCTTCATTGAGACCCCTCATAAAAAGTATTGATAGGAACCTAAAACCAAATTCAGCTTCCCACAAATGCTGACTTCCCAGATGACACTTGGTAGATCAGATGCACAAATGGGATTTACTTAGCAGATCTGAGCATCAAAAAATGTCTAAGTCAGGTTAAGTTAAATGCATTATAGACTTTTTACTCTCTGTCCCTCCTCCTCATTAGCTTCCCTTGGGAAGCAGGTGTTCTGGCACATGATAGAAGTCTCTGAGTTGCTTAAAGTCCTATTCCATCATTACAGTGAACCATCTGCCATCTTTGCATATCTACAGAGGGATCAATTTCTGGATTTAAGGATTTTCTTCCCCTCTCAAAATTTCTGGTCCATTGTGCCTGCAGTAAGCTGCAAACAGTGTAGAAAAGAATGAAACATTCCCTAAAGTGCTGGAAGATGAAATTCAGTCAGAGGGATACTTGGGAGTGTAAAAAAAACAGTAGCAGGGTCAACTGAAATATAATCAAAGCAGTTTCTCTGCCCAGCATACATAAATTAAAAGATTAATAGGTGATGCAACAGAAGTTACATTTTTAAGATTCTTTCCATTTTAATAACTTTAGATACTCATTACAAAAGCAGGGAATTCAAGCAGCAAGTGAATTCACCACTGCCTATTTCAGAGGAACCAAGGGCCAGTCAAAGCCTGTTGCAAATAGGTAACAGTATTGACTGCACACATGAGCAAAGGAAAGGCTTCTCTTTCTGTGAGGAAACTAAATATCCCTTGCTGCTCTGTGATGAACCCCAAAGTGGATTATGATCTGATTAATAGTGAATATGAGTGAAAAAGTCCTTGAACCCTGATGATGATGGGTTAAATGAAAAAGGTTTCATTCATAGAAAATGAACAGTGTCATGGTGACTTTTTTTTCATCTTTAGTTTATTTATGTGTATTTTTACTGAGAAGCAACCACAGATTGCAAGAGCCAGAGGAAAAATAGAGAGTGACCTATTCATCAGTCTCAGTTGTCTAATCCATCCCTGTTTTAGCACCAGGAGTCTGGGGATATGTCCCCTAGTGCTTCATTCTTTTTAGCTGATGGGTAAGAGCATGCTTTGAATCACTCACTTTTGGAGAACTACACTACAGTTTAATAGAGTGCACTAGGAAGATCTTACATTTTTCCTTAGTTTTACTTTCCTGCTGGGAGCAAGTATTTGATTGCCCCTATCCCCCTGGTTCCCCGTTGTGAACACCTCTCGAAGATCGTGATGTGCCTCTCCTGGCTGTCCCAACATGCCAGAGGCACTGCGTTTTCTGTTCTCTATCACTTTCTCTACACAGGCATAGCAGAGCAAATGAAAGGGGATGAGTTTCTGGGTCACCTGGCCCAGTGCTGGCTGTCCAACATGTCCCCTGTGGAGAAGCCTGGCTTAGTAGGGCCAAGAAGCAGAGAGCGTTTCCCCAGCAGAGCAGGCCCACTTTCCCTTTGCATACAGACATTATCGCGCTCTGTAATTCCTCTTGTGATTAATATGTCTTAGCCAAGACACAAAGCACAGGGACCCCGCCATCACATGGCCTGTCTAGGCCAAGTTTGAGACAGCGTCTCTAGGCGTTGCCTGTCTTATGTTATTTAATTGCTGTTTGTTTAACCAGGAAACGAACTCTCAGACTGACGACAGTGTCCAGAGACAGACTTCTGGGAATAGGGTATAGGGGGGGTGCCGGTCCCTCAAGCATCAAGTTTCTGAAACCAAATGCAAGTGATTATTAAAACACCCCAAGATGCCACCTTTTTAGTAATATTTGCTCCCTGCAGCCAGTCCTGTGCCCAGCCCTGTGGTGTTGTTCCCTCCCAGTTGCCACTTCAGAAACTGCACTCCAGGCCTCACTGCAGGCCTCTGCTTATCAGATGGAAGCCATGCAGCATGTGGGGACCCTTGGCTTTCTGCTTCACTGAATCCTGTCTCATAGCCTCGTCATCCCATCCTTCCCCGAAACAAATGCTTAATAAAATGCTTTTAATATACAGTATAAAATTGCAATATATAACTGAAATAGCTCCCCATTCTCTTCACTCTGAAAAGCATGCTGATGCCAGGAAGGTCACAAACAAAAAGGCACTTTAACTAGGTTAGGAGCTGGTACAGTTGCTACCACTCAGCTGATCATCATAAATTGAAAAACAAAGGTGATACTGGGCAGTTATCTCTCCATTGGCTAACAAATTAAGCCCTATAGCCCTACTCCAAATAGATGCCAACTTTACTGATAGAAAACCAAGACCTAGAGATGACTTGTGACATGCTCAGTCTCCTGCAAGAGACGATGTCTCCTGATGTATAATGAAGCACACCACCACCAGAAAGCTTTTGTTTAGGACAATAAAGAACTGCAAACCTGCAGCTCTTTACAAAGCATACCTGTGAGTGCCGCTGAAGTTAGTACTAGTCTTAGATAGTTCCAACTGAGAAACTTTAGGTTTCATGTCTATTTTGTGCTTTCTGATAGAACAAACATTTGGGCTGAAAAGGGGCAGGTAGTGAACAGTGGAGAAAGGTGGCTGATGGCCCATGCTAAGGATGCTAATGTGGCACTTAACTGTTGCAGGATTCCCTTCTCTGTGTGGTAGAGATCCCATTAATGACATCTCCACACAGAGTAATTTACATGCTCTGGCTTTGAGCAAAATCAAGGCATCTGATGTGGGCTCTGACAGGCCACACTTCGATTAGATGGTACTTCGGTTGCAGCACCAGTCAGTCCCCTCTGAGCCCTGTGCCAGCTCTCAGTTGTGCTGACACAGTTGTTTGCAGGACCTTGATCGGAAGTAGACTGGTCTCCTGATCCAGCTTAAAAAATTGTGGGGCAGGGGATGAATCTGCCTCCATGGGTCTGGGATGGGGTTGTGTGGCCTAAGAGCAGCACATGTAGAGACAGGGTTATGTGGCCTAAGATCACAGAACACTTCACTAAAACTGAAGCACTGCAACTGCTAAGGGAGTAACCCTTTGCATTTCAAAAGCAGGATAATTAGTCAAGCCAGGGAAGCAGCAACTCCATTCTTGTATGTGCCACTGGCCTGCCATGCTGACATGGACAACCTGCATCTCCTCATGCATCTTCCATGTGTGTGTCTTGTTTCACAGACTCCTTAAGGTAGGAGCGTTGTAGCTGGATGATACCCAGCACAAGAGCAGTCTTATTACAATCAGAGGCTTACAGCAGTTTGCAAGGTTCATCCTCGGAGCTGAGTGACTTCATAATGCCCCTTTTGTAATTATTATGAACTATGTAGCAGTTCACAGTGATGTCACAGTGGTGCCAGCCGTAAAATGAGGCATTACAAGAACAAGTGACTTTTTCAGGCTGCCTCTGTGAATCAGTGAGAGAGAAAGAAAAGCAGTTTGTATCTCCTGTCTCCCAGGCCCTTTCCTTGAAAAGCTAAATTGCAGCTCTCCTGGGGAATATGTCTAATCACATAAATCAAAAGCTGTCCCTTGAAAGGCTTCTGAATTAGGTGCTTCCTCAAGGCACACAAATCTGTCATTCCCAACTCCAGCACAAGTTTCAGTTCTCTGTGTATTTTAATATGTGAAGGTTAAAGGCGTGCAAAACAGAATGATTAATGGAGTCTGGAAACCAAGCCCACCCAGTGGAAATGGATAAGGAGCAGCAAAGCCATTTTTATGAACTGCTGCCATGAGACAGTAGCTGCCCTGCTTGTTGTGAGACCTTTGTGTCTAAGCTTAGTGTTCCCTGTTTGTGTGGCATGCAGGTCCCCTCCATCTATTAGCTCAGTGGGTCCAAAATGGGTTTATCTGGTTTTAGCCATAAAAACAATCATGAAGTTCAGGCTGGAATCCAGCTCAATGATGAGAGGAAAAACCTGGGATTATACATCCTGGACTTTGTACATTTGTCTAGTGAGTGAAGGTTCAGAGGTAAGAGATAAAGTCCTTATTTTATTTAATGCAAGTGTTTTGTTCCTAACTGGAATCCATAATTTCTTTTTTTTTTTTCCTGTGGGCATCTCAGATGCCATCGTAAAACCTTGAGAGCCCAGAACAGAAAAGCCATATGTTACCTTCTGATAAACTGTGAGGGATTTAATGAAATGAACATATATAAAAGACACACGAGTGAGAGATGGCCCAGGAGCTCTTCTAATTTAGCTTAGCAGGAAAGAAAAAAAAGAGCAAATCTCCATCAGTAGTGTAAGTGAAGGGTATCACTTTTTATAATATAACCAAGCAGAATTACAAAGGTTAAGAGAACTTGAGCATTGCCTGCTGCTGAGTTCTCTAGGTTGTTATCCTATGCCAGTGGATGGAAGAGATGAAATTAAAGTGCTTATTTAACCACTAAGAAAGAATTTCCACTGTTATTCTTGCACAGAAGAAGCAAAACTGCCAGGTGACTTCTGATGACAAATGGTCAGCTTCTCAGGGTCTGAGATACTCCCAGCGGAATAAAGGCAAAAATTTGAAACCCACCTCCTGTTTTACATTTTTATTATCTGCCTCATTCCAAATAGGGTTTTAGTAATAAAAATTTCTGTAACTCAGTAGACACGAAAGCCCCTCTTTGTTTGCTCTTTAAAATGAGGCTGGTAATGTAAAAAATACCTCAACATATATTAGTGGCTATGGTTCAAAGAACAGGGGTTCCAGCAGGCCCTAAAAATCTCTCCACGTTCATGTTCACGTTCCCCAACAGAGCAAAGGAGACAAGCTGTTGAAACAATCATAGGAAATATGTGTACAAAAGCTGATTTTTAAAATTATATTTGCTTATAAAAATGAGCCTTAAAAAGAAATATCAGAGGAAAAAATTCCACTGCAAACTGTAAGTCTTGTGATTCTTCAGGAAGCAGGCTATCAGAAAGCAGATGAGAAAAACCAAATTATGCTGCTTGCATTTTGGTACAGGAATTCATTCATGACATTGAAAGGCAGCTGGTAGAATCCAGCTCAGTGCAAATGTAAATCATGTATCTGAACAGAGGGAGGAGATTTTATCATCTAGGCAATTTCATGCCTTTATTTAAATTAAGTTTCCCTGAGGAGGAGAAAAGCAGAAATCAAACCAACAAACCCAGACTTGTGTGTACATGTGGGTTTTTTAAAATCTAAATTCAGCTCTTTAGTAGGCCAGCCCCGAACAGGCGTTACAACAGGATTTCAAAACCCATGCTACTATTTTTGGCAACATATCTCTGCCATTTCTCCCCAGGTGACAGTGCTTCTGAACCTTCTCCTGTCGTATAGTCACTGCTTGTTGTCCTGAGGATTTTTCTCCAAAGGGATACATCACTTCATCGGGGAACGGGACAAGTCAAGTTCTATGTGCTTTGTCATTACTGAGACAGGTTTTGACAGGGCAGCCAGTGTTTCCTCAGCACACAGAAGGTTTGCGTGAGAAGAGAATGAAAGGAAGCGGGAGCAGTAGAGTAGGAAAAACAGTCCGCTGTCAGTCTTCTGTAAAGACACCAGGGCTTTCTGAGACAAGAGCTGTGGACAGATGGAATTTATCCCATTCACTCTTAATTACAGTGAACTGGAAGCCCTTGTGTCTGACGGAGAATCTGCAGTGTGGGCTGCATGAGACCTGTAAGATTCCTCTATCACTGTTTTTCTGTGGCTGGCATGGGAGAAAGGCAACAGTTAAATGTACTGCATCTTTCATGTCAGAACCCTGCACTGACTGTTGTCCCTGGGAAACTGGGTCTTCCCTGGCCATCTTTTGATTATTGCTTCACTGCAGCAGTGATACTGAGGCTGTCATAAAGTAGCAAGAGAGTCCTGATGCTAGGTGCCCTCTGACTGCACAGATTAGGTGTCTCCTTTAACAGATGGTGTCCCGGGAACAGCTGGAACACACAGGGTTTGACAGGTTGGTTCCCAGGATCCCCTTAGTGTGTCCACAGTGATGCCTGCCCTAGTGAGGCTGCAAAACCAAACACAGTGAAAGATGGCTTAGTGCGAATTCTCATCTCTGGATCTTCTCTTGGTCCCACATACAAGCACTGCCCTCTGACTTGGCTTACTAAGCAAATGGCTTATCCAAGGATGAAATTACTGCTGCTCCATCCTCTTTTTAGAGTCTGTAGCTAGAGTCCAGTAGATTGCAGAGTGGTTAATCTTTGTACAGCCAGAATTATAACAAGCAGATCAGATTATGTCTACTTTCCTGGCCTGCTTCTTGGCAGGATAAATAGCCACGTGCACTAATTCATCATGCAGCTTGGAACTGCAGGCCTGTACTCAGATGGAGCTGTTTCAAGACAGCTCCCCAGGAGCTTGTGGAAGTCTGGTCCTGCACACTATGATCCTTGCTGATAGTTAGCTTGGGAAGCGAAGGCCAGCCAATCAACCAGACCTGCTCTGATGTTCGCTATCAGTCATGTGCAGAAATTTAGTGTTTGCCTGTAGAGTGTGAGGGACACCTCCAGTTAGACTCTGAAGCACATGCTTGTTCTCTAAGTGCTGCCTTCTTATGTGACAGCTACACACTATGGTTACCCCAGCACAACAGAACAATTAAAATGCATGAGATGCAGTAAGGGAGGCATTTAGAAAGCCATCATTTCCTAGTGTGTTCAGTCAAAGCCTACAAAAATGGCCATAAGGTTTGTTTAGCAGCCTTGAATTTGCTTCCAAGTGCATAGCGATTGCATGCATTTCCCTTGTGAACTCAAGTCACAGTTATGTTGTGACTCCACTGGTGTCACCACTAAGAGATGTTGAGAAACCTGAGCAGCTTAGATAACACACTAATGTATGCTCTATAAACGCTAGTGGTTTGTCAGCTAAAATTGCTGAAAGGAAAAATGTTGTTAATTTAACAGGGAACTTCAGAAATTTGAAGGTTATTCCCATGCCAAAACTGTGAAAACAAACAACTAAAAACTTTCAATGAATCTCAAAGGACAAAAAGATAAGGTTGCTTGCAACTGTTTCATTTGTTTCATGTCAGCAAGGAGATCAAACCACATCCTTTTCCACTGGTACCAGAGGCAGCTCATCACCAAACAGGGTACACTTAAACGGGATACAGCATACAGGGAAATCAGAGGAAGCTATTCTCCCTCCGAGATTAGAGCAACAGCAATTTCATGCAGTCATTCTGCTTGCAGTTTCTTTTGCTTGTTCTCAAGATCTAGTGTCCCGGTAAGAGGAAAATTCCACTCCCCTCTCTCTACACTTGTCCCTAAACAAAGTTTCACATTCTGGAAGTGCCTGAAGAGATCTGATCTGGGCTATGCAGTGGGTCCTTGTGCTCAGATACACAACTTTAGATGGTTGGGCTCATTTTAGGTTTTAAGAATGTACACAAATTCTATGAAAAACAAAAATAAATCTGTGCCTAAAACTGTTTGACACCATTTCTTTAACAACTGTACTGTTAGCTTAATGGAGGTTAAAAAAGCCTTGTGTGGTCTTAAACTGTGGTCACATTTCCATGGTCTTCTCCATAATTTGTTCAAGAGCCATTTTATTCATCAGAAATCATGAAAATAAACCAAAATATGAGGGCAATTTCCCATGATGAAAGAATTTTGAGATGGAAGCGACCTATTAGATAATTTACTCCCTCTCCCAGCCAATGCAGAACTGGTTCAAATTATGCATTTGTCATTGTTTTATCCAACATAGTTTTAAAATTATCAAGATTGCAGCTAAATCCTTCTTCTGAGGGACACATTTTTCCTGAAGTTCAAGTCAGGCCTTTCTTGCTGTCTATTTTGCCTTCATGGTCCATCTTAGGACAGCAGTTCTTTGGCTTTGCCACGTGCTGTAAGAGTATATTGTTGCTCTGGGGGACTAAAGGAGTGATGGCTCGGACCTATGTCAGTGAGCACCAGGCAAAGAGCAGAGAGAGCTGAGAATCTAGGTTCTGCTGCAAATTGTCTCTCCCTCTTTGGGTTTTGTGCATTCCCCATTTTCAGCTCTTTTACCTTGTTGATGAGGCTGGGATCACCTGGGCTACTCTCATCTTCTGAACTCTTCTGCTCCTCATCTGATGTGACCATCTCTGTTGGTATCACAGAGACTGGGCACACCTTGTAGGGCTCGGTGTAGGCACTGCAGAGAGAAAGAACAGAGAAGCTCACTCGCTATTACTCAGACATAACAAGTCCACGCCTTGCCCAGAGACAGCCAGGCAGGGTCAGGGAATCCCTGCAGACCTGCTAGGCTTGGAAAGCAGGACTTTTCAAGCTTTGGTTTTTGTTGTTTTTTTTTTTTTTTCCTGCTGTATTCAACAGCAGCCTTTTAGGCAAGTAGAAGGATCTGAAAGGAGCGGCACGAAGTTAACTGAACTTTTTCAAGCTTTGTCAAAGGATCTGGCCCAGTTTGGAGCAAAAAGTTTATACTTGCAACCAGAAGTGCTTTGTTCCTTCCTAGTCAACCCCTCAAAATGGATGTAATAAAATCATACTAACAATTCAGTGCTCATTGAAAATGCAAGTTAGATATTGTAACAATAGGTCTTTTGGGAAAACATCAAAAGGATGAAAGGAGTATAATTGTAATGCCAATAGCATCAATACTTTGGCCAATGGCATCAATTAAAGTACAAGGTTCTCAGATCCCAGAATCCTTGAGTTGTTTCAAGAGAATCTGAATGCATCTCCAGAAACTCAGAGAAAGCTATGTGATAAGAATACTGGATCTGGTGTGTGGCCAGTGGCTTCTCAGTGTTTTCCTTTAAAAAAAAAAAAAAAAAAAAAAAAAAATTTAAAATTGGCAGCGATTCCAAAACTTCCAGGAAGCATGACTAGAGGTGGGTTCTCTGGGTGGTGCCTGCCCTTGGCCTTAGAAAGGTGTCTTTTTCTGATCTAAATATGCATAGCTCCCATTTCCAGATACTGGATCTTGTTAAACCTCTGTCTGCTGAACTGGGGACAGCTGTCCAAACTGTATTACTGTGCAGGTACTCACAGGCTATATTCAGGTTCTCCCTTCATTTTGTCTTTTATATGAAACAGGTGAAGATCTTGGTGTCTTACTGTGTCATGCCCCCTGTCATTTAATCGTTCTAAAATCTCTGAACTTTTTCCAATTATCTATTAGCATTATCCAATTCACTAACCGTTTTAGTACCAGTTTCTACTACCAGATGGTTTTTGTACTGTTCTTGGTACTACAACACAGGACTCAATATTTCAGCACTGGCAAAAGAAGTGCAAGTAGTAACACCCATCTATTCCCACTTGACTGTGCCATGGTTTTACATTTGAGGATCAGATTAGTATTTTTGGCCACAGTATCATTATGGGAGCTTATATGCAGCTTACACACCATGGTGGCCTCAAGCCTTTTACACTTCTGGGGGTAGGTTCCAGCATTCAGCCAGCAGGGCAAGTCTGTTGTCTTCAGAAACAAAATCTGACATCTTTGTGTATAGACATCTTGGTCCACCAGGTCAGTCTATAATGTGGGCCTGGCTTGCTCAGCGTATATGATTTCTTTAGTTTTCATTTCCTCTGAAACATTATTAATTTTACTTCACAGCTCTGCCTCATCTCTTTATTTTTCTTTGTTCTCCCACTTGGAGGTCCTAGATGTGAACAAATTCAAAGCTTCAAAGCCAGTGCAAGAGTGACAGGAGGCTGGGCAAAGGTGGGAAAATGTGAGAGGATAACGAAGAAAGACACTCCCAAGGCTGCTGACCAGACACATATATCCTTTCAGAAAGGAAACTCCCTACACATCCACATTGACTTCCAGGGTGCAGACAGGGCACTGTGTCTGCCATGCAGGGGCAGCTGCCAGCCTTTCTTTCATGCCAACATCTTTGCCTTCACGCGCAGAGTCAGGGAGCTGGTGCAAGTTGCCTGGTGCATTTGCCATAGCTGGGCAAAGGGCCAAGCAGCAGCACTGTTCCTCCCCATTGCCTTCTCTTGTTTGTTACTGGTGTCTGCAGGTTTTCAGTGTGGGCAGCATCACGGCACTTCTGAAAACCTGCTTCGCTGTAGCAACAAAGGGGCCTCAGCACAAGTGAAAGCAAGGGCAAGGAGGCTTATTAAAAGTTTAACCAGTCTCTTCTTACTCACAGGCGTTCTGCAATTTGTAATAGTTTGCCTTAGCAGATGTGAAATTAAGTCCCTCCTTCCCTCCCTTTCTCTCTCTGATAAATGACTGCATTATGTTAATGTAAGAACGCATTATATTTTGGGAAGAATGCCTCAGTATATTACTCTGGTAATCATTATGAATGGCATTATTAAAGGCTTATCCAGTAGCAAAACTTGCAATCTTGCTGAACTGTTGCATGGGCTTCATTTATAGTAGGTCTGCAGTTCAGGGGCACCGGCTTGTGTTTAAAGAGAAGTCCAGAATGTTATGGGTCTTATTTGCACATGGGATGGGCACAGGCATGTTTGTGCCACCCCAGGATGGAGACATCCTGCCCTACTCCAGCCACTCCAGAGGCACCAGGTCTTCACTTCTGAGACCGTTCTATATTGTCCTGTAGCTCCTGGGTGGTACACAGTTCCTGATACCCAGCTTTTTTTTTTTTTTTTTTTTTTTTAACTTCACTTCAGTGAATTCACATAATTTCATCCATTTTATATGTCTACACTCTTGTGGTCTCCTATCAGTCCTAGCTCCTGAAGACTTGAACTGTTCCCAGGAACTGGTCACCAGGTGCAGCTGCTCATTAAAAGCACTGCTAAATAAACATTAATGCAATGGAAGATGTTAATAAAAGTGTTGATGTGAAGAATAAGGGGAGAAATAGTCCCAGAGTTGGTAGTGTATCAACAGACATGGTAATCCCCAGCTAATTCTCTTCCTTGTAGCAATGCTAGGGCTGAATGAGAGCAAATTGCAAACACATTCTCTGCTGCTCCTCCAGCAATTGTCTGTAATCATTCCAAGAGTTAGCCAGCACAACAAAGGAAGCAGTGGGCCTTCTGGGACAGTCTAACCTTAAACTGATTGAATAAATGCAGGAGGAAGCAGCAAAACAGAACTCTTCTATTTAGCACCTGTTAGAATTACAATTGGCAGAGCTGCTGGTTAGGTACAGAGCAGGGAGAAGCTGTATAGATGTGACTCTGCTAGTTATCGATGTACCTTCACTTGTGAACATGTATTGGTACGTCTGGAAAAAGGTGTTCTGGAGTCTACAGATTCTCTGGCTATCCTGCTCCTACAGTGATGTTTACACTTGACCTCAAAGGAAGAGGACTGAGCAGAGGATGAAGCCGTGAAGGAGAGGGAAGCTGAACTGATCACTGTAGTAGCACCAGCTCCTTTGTTAATGAAGTGTACTACCTGTGATCCCTTCATACCACAGTTTGTGAGCACAGCTACGATGTGCATGGGAAGCGGAGGAGCTCTGTGGAGATGATACACAGTAGGTGTGAGAGATCATACAACATGATTCACAGACTGACTTTTTATCTAGCTTGAGTATGCAGTTCTCAAAGAGATACTTGCCCTTTTAATTCCACACCTACACTTCTGATGACCTTGGAAGTTCTACCTCTTTCCTGAGCAATGATCACATCAGTTCTTTAGGATTCTTAGAAGTTATTCAGTCAGCATCAGTGAGATGTAAGGATTTAACTGAGATATTTAGCAGGGGCAAAAGCACCCAACCAAGATTATTATAATAAAAGCCTAGAAAGTTCATGTGGTTTTGTGTGCCTAACAACACAAATGCCCTCGACTGTATGCTCATCTCTTAGCCGCACACACAAGTCATGTCTTGTTTCCTCCTTTAGAATCACCAGCTGCATCAAAAAAAAAACCCAAAACCAAAAAACAGAAAAAAGCTGAGTTGGTGGATATCTAAACTTAAGGCCTGTCACTTGCACTAGGTGATGTAAGTCCTCTGTACCAGTAAGGATCAGATTGCCTGCAGTTTGTTTTCAGTCACATGCCCAGCAGTTATTTGTTCAAACTCTTTTTCTCACAGTGACAACCTTATTGAAAAAAAATTAAAATCATATGAACTCAATGCAGTGATGGTAATTGGGAGAGGAAATGGGGTGCTGAATAACCTTGTGTTATTAAAACTGGTTATTTATTTTCTTGTATCTATTTGTAAATGATATTTCAAATCAAAAGGAAAGCTCATTACTGAAGGAATTTAAAGTCCAAATGCATTTAAAACCAATCAAAGGAAATGCCTATTAGTGCAGCATGTGTTTTGCCAGTCAGTTCCCTGTTACGGCCGATCATCAAGGCAAATAGTACAGCCGCAGTCTGAAAAGGCCAGGAAAGACATAATGTCTTCTCATAATGTATGTAGCCTGACAAGGCAAGGTTACACAGGGATAATCACATTTCACACTGAGCCACAAGCTGTTTGCCTGACAAGGCCAGAAAGTTCTTCCTTGTGCCATGCACTTTGAATTTTGGTCTTTCTTTCATTGATGTGGTGAAGGATATAGGAGAGGGGAAGAGGATTTTTGGTCAGGTGCGTAAGGCTTTTGCTCTGTTCTGAACAACTTTAGGGACAAAACTCTCCCACCATCAACCACTGCTCCTGGAGGTGCTCACAGAACAATGGTGCTGGTGTGGGTCTAGTTCTGAAAGGGAGTGCAGGCAGTGAGGAGAACACAGAGGCTTGGGCTTCATCTCAGGGAATGTCTTCTGGCACAGCCTGGGGCAGTATAAGTAGAGGAGGGATAAGAGATGGCCTGACAGTGAGGTTTCAGTAGCCATGTCCCAGATGTGCTGGGATGGATGGGCTGCCCTTGCTGTGAGGCACCTGCACAAACCTGCACAACCAATCCATGTTTCAGGCTCAGCCACAGGTATCCTCGGGTGCACCGCTGTTTGTGGGCACCATTCCAGTGCCTGATCCTGAAGCTTTAAAGAACTAGAAAAAAACCAAAGCAACAGTAAAAGCTGGACGTGCCTGAAAACAACATGCGGCATCCTCAGGCCTCGGACAAGTGGCACACCCCACCCCTGCTCTCCCAGGCACGCTGGAGAGGCAGCAAGCTGTGGTGGCCTCAGCTTGAGCTCAGACTGGCCCTCCGGCCCTTGTCCAGCATTTCCTGTAAACAGGGAGCGCTTCCTCCCCAGAGATGACCTGGCAGTGAACTAGCGAGGGCTGACGCTCGGCCGCACCGCACCCAACGCCCTGCCATGCCAGAAGGTACAATGGGGCAGCTGATAATACATAATAGGTTATTAAAGGCAGCTCTGCCCTTTATAGACTCCTTGAAGCACATTATTTACATCCCATGTCAGCCACCACAGAGCTTTTACTTTCATGAAATCATTAGCTTCACAGGCACCCAGAACTCTTCTATCCAACAGCAGCAGCAGAATTTTCGGTAAAATTCATTTCCTTAAGGCATCAGCACAGCTCATCTTATGCTTCTTTTTGCCTTCTTTCCCTTATGAAATCACAGCCCTGTTGTGATCCAGCACCTTATTGTTCTCCATCTCTGGCAACCTTTTGCTCTGTTGAATCCTTGCAATTCTTGCAGACCTGAACTGAGACAGGTGAAATGAGTGCTTGGCAGTGACAAAAGCCTCCATTTTGTGGTGTGAAACACTTCTCCAGACCGTGCAGGCCATACATCTGCATCATGCCGAAACTTTCCATACTGCCTTTTGTCAATGGACAGAAGATAAGAAAGGAAAACATCCACTAATTATCAGGATGGGTTTTGAGTGATTTTCTGTCCCAGCAACCCCTAGTCACTGCACAAACACTTTCTGATGAGGGGCAATGGGTTTAAATTAGAAAGGAGAGGATTTAGATCAGAAATAAGGAGGAAGTTCTTTACCACGAGAGTGGTGCAGCACTGGAACAGGCTGCCCAGGGAGGTGGTTGAGGCCC
>JANIJG010023260.1:0-35961 GCA_024611175.1 Megaceryle torquata
TGCAGGGCTGCTCTCTATCACCTCCTCCCCCAGCCTGTATTGATAGTGGGGATTGTTCCAGCCCAGGTGCAGGACCCCACCCTTGCTTTTGTTGAACCTCATGAGGTTCACCTGTGATCTGCTCAGCTGTTAGCAAACAGGTGGCCAAGAAGGTCAACAACATCCTGGCTTGGATCAAAACCAGTGTGTCCAGCAGGAGTAGAGAAGTGATCATGCTCCTGTACTGGGAAGTGGTGAGGCTGCAGCTCGAGTATTGTGCCCAGTTTTGGGTGCTGCAGGATAAAAAAATATATCAAGGTGCTGCAGCAAGTCCAGAGAAGGGCAACAAAGCTGGTGAAGGCCCTGGAGAAAATGTCTGATGAGGATCAACTGAGGTAGCTGGGGTTATTTAGTCTGGAGAAGAGGAGGCTGAGAGGAGACCTTACTGCTCTCTAGAGTTACATGAAGAGAGATTGTAGCGAGGTGGGGGTTGGTCTTGTCTCCCAAGTAACTAGTGCTAGGACGAGAGGAAATGGGCTTAAGTTGCACCGGGGGAGGTTTAGGTTGGATTTTGGGAAAAACTTTTTTCCTGAGAGAGTTGGTGAGGCCTTGGAACAGGCTGCCCAGGGAGGGGGTGGAATCACCATCCCTGGAGGTGTTCAAAAACATCTAGACATGGCACTTCAGGACGTGGTTTAGTGGTCCTGATAGCGTTTAGTAGATGGTTGGACTTGATGATCTTGAAGGTCATTTCCCAACTTAACAATTCTGTGATTCTGTTGCACTACCTGTGAAGATACTGCCCAAATCTGAGCTCCTAGTGCTCTGCTTCATCTAGAAAGCCAACAGGTTTACAGCAGCAAACTGTATGCCATATGTGAGGGATTTTTAGGTAAAACCTTGAGTTTTCTTGCTAACTGCCAGATGAACGCGTCTGTTCCAGCAAATGGGGCAGGCGAGTGAAGCTGCCCGGTTTGCAAACAAGTGATGGCATTTCATTCACGGATTGGTGCAGGTTTGGGGCAGGCACACGGTTAGCTGTCTGATCTGTTCGTGCATACATACCAAAATCAGGCCTAAGAACTCACCACGCCGTGCTTTTGGGAAAACTTAGGCTGTGACTCTCAGCTAAAGCAGTATCAGTGAAGAGTGAGCTCCCAAATATAAATCAGTGGCAAGATTTTAAACAAGTCATTTTGGAAGCAGCAAAGCTGATGAAGCGTGGCTTCCTAGGTTTCATATCTCGTGTCTGAGAACTACACCTCTGTAATGGGTGACAGAAGTCCTCCAGACAGGTGGACAATAACTTTGCTATTCTCCCATTTAAGGGAATACATGGGTACCCTCTGTGAGGATAAAACAGTCTCCCTCTTCTGCATACTTTCATATAAGTTTTTTAAGGGTACCTCCTCCCCTGTGTCTTGAAGGGGCCAACACTCCATCTGGGTGATTCCTTCAGACTCATTTCCATAGGAAGCCAGAGAAGAACAGGGAGCCAGCCTTCAAGCTTCCAAAACTATTTGAAGGTAAACCAGAAGCAAAGAAAAAGATGTAGTACATCATTGGAATGCCTACCTTTCTGGTACCTGCCTCCTGAGCAGGGCCCCAAATGCTTTCACAGTTCCATTTGCAGTCTGTGGGAGGAGACTGGCACGGAAGAACTGGACTGGGATTCTGCACAGCGCACAGGGAGTTGTGTCATGGGAAGCGCTGAGGGAACCTAGATCTCAGTTGAGCCGAGGGTTTTCCACATCACACCCTTGTACTTCGTTACCAAAATTCTTTTATGGATCAAGTTCCAAATTAATAGGTGAACTTTATAGTTAGGCTCCCAGGCTGCAATTTCTAAACCCATCTAAGGAATTTGGAGATTTAACTGGGACATGGGAAACCAACTTGATTTGGGAGAAAAGATCTACTAATCAAGGTTTGCAAAAGTCAATTTTCTACTGAATTTTTATTGGTGTAGCCAGATGTCCCACGAGTTTAATCTTCTTGCAGCCATGTTCCCAGTATTGCATTCTGGAGCTAAAAAATATTTGTGTTTCTTGTAGGTAGCCTAAAGATGGATGTTCCCAAAGAAGTTCAGCCTAGTGGAGAGTTCACGTGTCAGCTGTGTGGTCTGACGGCTCCATACACGTACTATGGGCAGAAGCCACCCAACACCCGCTCAATTGTGCAAGTACAGTTTTTTATATTACAGACTTCATTTACGCTAGGAGCATTAGAAGCTCTGTACCATGGAAGGACGTGCTCTGCATGAACCCAGTTAACATGCCATATTGCTCCTGAGTATGAGGCTTGGTACTTAAAGTGACCTTCTTTTTCCAAAGAGAAGACAAAGTGTGTGGAAATTTATTACTTACATTCTAGGAGGCTGAAGCGTTTTCCATCTTTGCCAAGGAGGGATAGTTTGACCAGGAACTGTGCAGTTATGACTTTGTCTGCAGACATTAAGCTCCCCATAAAACTAAGCACTTGGCTTTAAGGGTACAAGTAGCTCTGTTGAGGCCATTTCATTCAACAAACCCATCAGGCAAACATGGGCAGGAACGGACTGGAACCAAAAGACAGGCATGTACTCAGCATTTCACCCTGCTAAGACTGCTCAGTTTCTTATCAAATGATCGCCACCTGCTTGGACTGTTTTTTCCAGGCAGCTGTATTGTTATCATTCCAAATCACCGTGCTACTGGTTTTGCCTCTAGTACTCAGCAGAACAGTAGCCCACCTTTGATCAGGTCCATTCCTAAAGAGTCTGAATCAAAGCTGAACAGGAGTCTCACCTTTAAGTTATCCAAGCTCAGTGTTAACACGTCAGCTTTATTTGGATCTCTGCGTCTCAAAAAGCAGAAAGATAAGGCTGAAGTGTAACAGTTCTGTACATGCCTATAAGAAATTGCTATACACACTGTCTTTATTGGCTTGCTTTCTGGCCTACTCACATGTCCTAAATGCAGTGCTGCAAGGAACATGTGTCAGATGTGTGTACAATGGCCAGGTCTCTGCACTGATGACAACTACATTAAGACTGTGCATCGTGCAAGGGGAGCTTTGCAAAGGTAATCCAGTCTTTGTCCATTGGGAGACTTTTTTTTGGCAGGGTTATCTGCCATGTTAAGATGCCTGATCTTTCCTAACAGTGGAAGGCTCAAGCACTATCATTTTTCATTTAAGTAGAGAGGAAAAGGAAAAAGGAATATCATCAGAGATGCACACATACATGTGTACATATGTAGCCAAGGAGAAGGTGATATGAGTTAACACCATGTTTTTTAAATACATATTGTACTCCATATGACCACAGAATCCCAGAATAAGCCGGCCTCGCAGGGTGCCCTGTACAGACAGACACCCAACTGACTTCTGTAATATTTTTGCCTGGAGCTCCCAGGACGAATAAGTAAGGCCTTAGTCTTTCCCAAGCAGGTTGCCAAATTATTAATATATGCACTCCCTTAATACCCTGGAGCAAACGGTACAGTCTGTGACATAAATTAAGCATATTTCAGGTCATTGCAGTGCTCTGTACCAGCAGCTCACATTTCCAAGAGGTGGGAACCTTAGCTTTATGGCAATGATGTAACTAAGAGCAGTACACACTTTTTATTTTATACTCGCACGCACACAGCTTTGGAAGAGAACTTGTAATTAAGAGCTGTGCAATTGAAATGACAACAAGGTACTGAAGTTGGCCATGATAAGGTGTGCCTGTCATAAAATTGGAAGATAAGAAGTATTTTAAGGCAGAGCACTAAGAAAAACTAAGCTAAGTAAGATAATGTTGAGAGGATCACCAATTGCTCTGATTTTGGAAGGCAGCTATAAAGTGCAGTATAGGACTGAAGGCAGCCACAATGTTGGTCTTGAAAAGGAAGGGAGCCGCGTTGCTGCTGCATCGCCTCGTGAGCAACACCAGCACATCAAGTAGAAAGGGCTGATACCTTTTCAGCCTTCATACTTTCCCCTTTTCAACTCTCCCCTGCTGTGAAATCTGCCCTTAAAAAGCCTGAAATTATTCTCTTACAGGCTTTTGGAAGATGGCTATGTTATGAAGGATCCTTTCACCCCTGACAAGGACAGATTCCTCATCCTTGGGTCTCATTGCAGTTTGTGTAGCAGATCAGTATGTGTTGGTACAGTAAGTAACAAACAAAAGAAGCTTCTTTGATCCTTTCCTTTTGTTCCAGTCCTGGTGACCAGTTAGATAAAGACCAAAGAGCAAAAACTCAAACCAGCCTGTGTTTAAGGCAAGGTAATTGTATGCTTTTGAGGATTCACCCAGATAAAGCTCTTTGTATTAAATGAAAATGATCGGCAGCTGTAAGTGTTCTGTTTACAGATGAGCACAGTCCAGCCTCAGAAACACAGCTGCTCTTTTCTCCTTTCCTAGCACAAGGACATGCGAGGGAGGTCACATAGCTCTTCATGATCTCTAAGGTTCAGTAGACCATACCAGACCAACAGTAGATTCTTGTTTTCCATAAAGGGAATATAAACATCCATGGATTGTTAGGTTTGTACACACAGCACAAGGCTGCCACCCTATCTGGAAAAGCTCCTGTCAAGAACAAGCAGGGAGGAGGGTTGTGCAATGCCATGATAGCTCTCTGAAGAAGAATGGATGTGAGTAGCAGCCGAAAAAATCTGAAATCTGAGTGCGGTCTAGAAAGGTAAAATTCCAGGTGTCTTAATTCCTTCTCCTCAGTGCAGAGGTGGCTCCTTTGCTGTGAGTTCAAAGCAAAAATGAAGACAAGTTACTACGCAATGACCAGTGTCCAGAGGCTGTCCTGTGCTCCTTTGAGGCAGTACAATGAGTTGAGAAAACTTGGGTTCCACTCCTTTCCCTCGACAAGCCAGTTCTGTGGTTGAAAGAGACTCAGGACCTGCGCAGCACGCATGACTCAAGCCAGGAGGAGTTGTCACCAGATCGGTTACAGTGACAACAGCATGTATTTGTTATACAGCATACAGACATAGTACATATATACTAGACACCGTTGCTCTAGTAGCAGCCAGATCCTGGCCTTCTCTTTCACAGTGGTTGTTTGCCATCATGTGCTTAAATCTAGAGTGCAACCAAGGGTGGGAGCTGTTAGCAGGAGCACACCTTGGTCTTAAGTGTCAACTTTGGCAGTTTTTGAATTCAGCCTTTTCAGATGATTCTGTAATTGCAGTAGTTTGGGGCCGGCTCCGGTGATGTGATCCTTACTGCACAGAGCAAGCAGTGGGAGTTTTAAAACAAACAGACCTGCTAAAGGCTTTCTGAAGATGTAGACATTTCTTTTTCTTTTCATGTTTGGGGGCCAGTTATATTTCTGGTGGGACAAAGGAACATCTCTGGCCGCCTCAGACCATGAGGTGAGATAATCACCTGGGCAATAGCTCATGTGCAAATTCCAGACAGTTTCTTTGGGGGACTCAAGTGAATACTCTTGAGCAAAACAAAGCGAAATCACACTGACAAAATTTAGAGGGTTGGACAGACACAGCCAAAATGAAATTGGCTGACTTGGACAAGTTTAGATTCTATTCTGACTTGCAGGGAGTTAGCACCAAGGATGGATTTGGTCCACCGTCCTAAGAGGAGTGTACATCCTTCTCCTGATGAAGCTTGTTTCCTATTTCTGAAGTCTCTTCTGTCATTTAAATGAACGAAAATCACCAAAAGGTCAGAATAGAGATTGCAACTGAGAGATTTTTTTTTTTTTTTGGTAACCTTTCTGGAACTACCGGAGGAGTACATGCGAGTCAGATGAAGCGCCAGTGCTCTCTGGTTATGACTTTGATAGCTGGGCTCAACTTCCCAGAACCAAGTAGCTCAAGAAAATTGGGTGGAGACAAAGCTCCCATGTGAGCAAGTTCTTCCTAGTGAGAATGTCCCTGTCATGGCTGGTAGCTGACTCACTCCCACACAGAGCCAGAGGAAGAGGCAACTGCAGCTAGTCACACTGTTTGGGCTTGTGAGCTTGATTCCTGCCCCGACACATCAGGTTTATCCCACCCTTTTAACAGCAAAGGATTAGTAACTCAGACACGTTTTGGGCAAATGTGAGCACATTTAGCTCTTTTCATTCACAAATGAAGCATCTTGAATTTATGAAGGATTCAAAAGGTATTTCCTGTCTGGCAGTTTAATCTGTCAGAAATACAGCATTTCAGCCTCTCAGTATCTTTCCACACAGCACATGTTTCTGAATGAAAGTGACAGGCTTTCTTTTAAAAGATTTTTGTTTTTAATTGTTTCAGTTAATTTAGGGCATGGCAGTGTATAGAGGATATTAGCAGTGAGCTAATAGAAACCTCTTCTAATCTTTTTGACATTCCTGCCTATTGTGGAAATATGTCAATCATTTACTACTTGTTATCTGAGTCGTCCAGATTCCCCTGATGGTATCACTCAAAGCAAAACCTCGATTGTAAATAATTGAGAATAAATTTCTTACCAAACTAGCCAGGCTAGATAGTGAATCACACATATGACTATGGTTTCAAAACTTATTTAGCAATACTGCTTAGGTAACACTGAAAGACATCTGCAGAAATGATAATTAGTGCTTTAAACACCCACACCACAAAGCAGGTAAACACATACTATTCCTCTTTCATGTAGGGAAAATTAAAAGTCCATAGAAGTACAAACTTACCCAAGGCAGTAGAGAGGCACAAAGTTAGGATAATATCTCTAAGGATTGGTTTTGGTTCCTGCTTCTGCTTGACCCACACAGATCAGTTCAGCCCTGTGCTAAGTGTTACCACAGTGTCATCACGTAAGAATCAAACCTGAAGAAAATAATGATTTTCTGGGCCTCTTTGTCAAGGAAGCTGGACCAATTTGGTGGAAAGGTTTCAGTGACAGGTTGCTTTCATTTTTATGTTAATTCAAATAGTATGAGACTAACCCATGGCAAAATTAAGACTTTTTTGACCTTAGAGTTGGCAATGGGATGTGATTTAATTTGCTAGCTTTCCTACCTAAGGAGGCTTAGATACAGATCAGATTTTAGGCTTTTCACGAGACAGCCCACGGTAGCTGAAGTGTTGCTCCTTACAGTCACTGGGCCAAAGACAGTCAAGACATAGCAACTGTTCTGTATAATGCTTATAAACTCCCTTCTTCAAATACTCTCCTAAGTCTCGCTCAGTTTACTCCAGGCAGCTTGCAGAGTACATCACCCTACTGAACCAATCTTTAGTGCCATTATTTCCAGTCCAACCAGAACGATTATCTGTAATGTCTTAAAATATGTCAAAACCCCACAAAAAGGAAGTTAATAAAAATGCTTTTAAATGTTCTTAGGAAGGTCAAGTGCCCTTCTTCCTGTTTCCCTTTCAGAAGAGGGGAGAGGAAACGATATAATGTGGCCATATTAGTCATTTAATGCAGTTATTTCTTTTTTTTTATTGCAACACTTACTAAATATAGGAAAAGAAAAGAGGTGGCTTTTGAAGAAGAAAGGAGGAAAGGGAGCAAGTTTCATATCTTATCGGTCACCTCAGCAGAAGGTGACTAAACCCTGACCTTGGACATGGTTGTAGGTATTAAATGATAAATGTAATATTGCAGCTACTTTCCACTGAACTTCCAGTCATGTGGGGTCAAGCTTGGACACAGAGCTTTCCATTTCCATAGAGTTTCCTTCACAAGTGTGGTAAAGATACTAGCCTTGTACGTATTACTTTCAGACACGACCCATGTCAAAACAGAAATAAACGCAGCGTTCTTTGGCAGATCACTTTTGTCTGAATTGGACCAGTAAGTTTGAAATTGAAACGGGCCCCTCCTGCCTTGGTCATGGAAAGGGTTAAACATGTTAAAGATTTATCTGATTAAACACAGAGCCCTATCAGGATAATGGTCAAAAAAGGGCTTGACTAGATGTAATAAGTGTAATTCATAGGGCTTTAAAACAAAAAGCTCGGCCGCATAATCTCACAGCGGAGGGAGGAAGACTAAGGGCACGTGGACCCAGTGCCCAGATGTGCAATGGTTCATCTTCATGGTTTGGCTAAGTCCCGTTGCCCAAAACCAGAGAAAGCTGGCAACTCATTTCAGCTAAAAGAAAGTTAAAGCTAAAAGAAAGTTAAAAGCAAGTTAAGTACCTGCATATCTGTGAGAAGCTGCGTCTTAAGATCAGAGTTCTCCACCCGCCAAACGGGGGAAGAGTCTTTGCTCTCCTTTGCTCCTGTCCAGTGGTGCAGTGTCCACCCCTGTGGAGCCATGAATGTAACCTGGAGGCGGGGGCGGGGGGGAGCTGTGTGTCCTTTTGCAACACAAACAAGAATAGCAGGCCCAACTTAACCTCTAATCTTCCCTTTTTAATTGGCAGCTTAAAGTATTAAGGATACCAAGAGACAAAAAACAATAGGCTCTGGAGGTTGTGCAACTGAAATCCAGTTACAGGGCTTTTCAGAGACCAAGGCCTCACAATAGCTTTGAATATGAAGGTGCCTGGCAGTCAGTGCAGAAAAGGACAATAGATGAAGAGAAGTTGTTCCTTGGGCTTGAAAGTCACACAGAAGCAGGCTGAGTGTGACTGTGATTTTGACGTAATCATGTGCTGCATCTACTGCTGAAGCCCAGATAGTTACACAGTAAACTAAAGCAGGAAGAGAAACATGGAAATATCCAAGCCAAGCCCCCGGAGAACAGCCAGCCGCAAACGACCATGGCAAGAGGAAAACTTTGCTATTTAGGTAAAATGCACAGAATCCATTTCTCCTCAAAAGATGTGCTGATCCATCTAAACTGATGTCCTTATTCAAGCTTAAATCCACAAGAATAATCCATCAGCAACACCAGCTCCAGCTTACCCATTAAATCCTATTTGGAATTTAGTGATCAGCACACCAGGAGAACCATGGACCTCAGTCTCACTGCAGGGAAAAGGAATAATACGTTAATAAGCTTCTCTTACAGTTGTCCAAACTCTGTACTGCAAGTAGATTAAAATATTCCATCAGTTTTGCTTCTTCCCATTCAATAACTAACATCTGGGTCAAGCTGGCTGGCTGAAAAGTAAATACTGGGTTTGTGACATAAGCTGACCAAACCAACTATGAACAAAACCCGTCAGATGGTAGTGTTGTTCCATTTCAAGGGCAGGGGAAATTACCTATTTTGTGCACAAGAGCTTTTTCACTTTGCCATCGGGAATTCAGAGAAAAGACACCAGCTCAAGCTTTAGTACCACCAGTGGTACCAGTGGTTTTAGTAATCGGCAAGTACATTCATTGAAGATAAAGTTGGGTAATGGATGGAATCTTAGTTGAATTGTCTCAGCAGAATTACATTCATTTAGCTGTGCTGACTATTGGACACCTCTATGATTTTGATATAGTATTGGTGCTTTTTAGGGTTCTCCTGGGCAATACAAGAACACAGATTACTAGAAAGATGTGTAATTTGTGGGAGATTTATGGAGAAAGATGAAGCTAAAGTCTGTGAGAGCCTACAGCCCCAGTCTACATTCTTTGTATTTGTGTTGGCCTTGAGGCCATTTTTGTGGACATCAGCGAGGAAGACTGTTCTGAGACTTCAAGCCTCACATACCATTGCAGGAACTTGGCAGATCTTTCCAGGAGGGAGAAATCTTTGTCAGATAAGAATTAGCTTTAGAGGAAAACTTTTAGGTAAAACTCATGGAATCTGTTCCTCCCAGAAAGACGTTCTGATGCCTTTATTCACGTTTAACTCTCCAAGACTAATCCATCAGCAGCATCAGCTCCATCTTACCCATTAAATCCTATTTGGAGTGTCATGATCATGCCAGTAGAACCACGAATGATGCTTGGGGGACAAGCCAATTGTGAGGAAATGTGTTACTGTTCCCTGTAACAGTGAGTGGGTGGCAGTCACTGTTTTAAAAGGAGCAACACAATAGTCGATTTGCTTAGCAATTGTTACAGACCCAGTTGCTTAGGGTTTTTTTTTCACCCAGCTAACTTTAACCAGGTAATTAAAATTATTGAATGAGAAGAAACAAAGTTGCTGGAATATTTCAACCTAGAAGAATTAATTTAATTTAGAAGAATGTGTGTTTAATGAGGTTTATATCACAATATAAGTGTGGTTTAATGAGACTGGAACTTAAGCAGTTCCATTTTGTGTGTCCTGCTAATAAATGTTATTTTATTTACAGGAATGTAGTCTGTTCTACTCTAAAAGGTTCTGCCTCCCCTGCGTGAATGAAAACCTAAAGGCTTTTCCTTTGGAGATACAAGAAGATGTGGATAAAAGGAAGCCCCAGCGATCTAAAACATGAACACTGACTGAAGGAACAAGAGAGACAGCTCTTTGGCTGGGGTTTCTCCTCTCTCCTTTTGGGCGACTATCATATTGCTCCTTTTAAAGAAGTGACCTTCATCAGCTCACTACTACAGAACACAGTAACACATTTCCTTACAATTGGCTTGCCTTCAAACATCATCATGCAGGGGCTGCTGTGCCAGCAGTATGGCCTGAAGGTGTTGGAGAGCCAGAAAGAAAGGCAGACAAGTCTGTTGTCACCATATAAAACACATGTAGTAAAAAATAAACAGTGTATAGCATAGGACCCACAGTTTTCACATTTGGTATTGTGATGTTTTGTGGTGTTCTTGACACTCCTAGAGTGTTAGGAAAATCTGAGACAGACTCACCTGGCTTAATTCAATATACGTTCAAAAAAGTCAGTATACACCAAACGGAAACCTGACAGCTCCGTCCTGATAAGATTGCAGTGGGCAAGGAATTCAAAGCTTTATTTTTAAGTCTAAAATAAAACTGTTGCTAGAAAATGTCACAGCTACCCATAGAAATATCTTAGACTCTCCAAGATGATACTCTCAGTACTACCACAGCATTAAGAATTCTGAGTGTAGGTGATCTTAAAATAGCAAACTAATAATAAAAAAAGAAGATACTTACAAGTCACTTGCACTCGCAGTCACTTTCCAGTCAATCTTCCAGTACATGTCAGTACAGCAACAGAAGAGGACCCGTAATACATCTAGTTTATGCTTTCCAAGTAAAGATGAATTCCTTTTAACTTTCTCATCAGTTAATCTGGAAACAGAAAAGTTCAGTTAATAACCTAAATTCTTTCCTAAACTGGGCAATTAAACTGCAGCTAGAATAGGGGAGTTTAGAAACATGGTTTCAGTCATAAAAAAAAGGTAAAAAAAAAATTGCTAGAGAAACAGCTGCTTCTTTAGGTCCAAAATTAGCTTTGCATTATCTGCATTGATTTTGTCTTAATTACAAGGACGGTCGAGGTGGTATTTCTGTAAAACTACTTAGTCACACACCTTAAGGATATGTCTAGAATGCTTAAGTCACCAAATCACGTTATTTACTCAAGCGTTTGTTGGTCAGTGGTTTAGAACCTGTTAATGCCTTGTTTAACGTCTCCTTTCTTCCCAGCTCTTTCATCCCTATCATGTCATCTGTCAACAGCTAAATGCGATCATTGTAGAATGAAGTCTGGTAAAAGAAGTCAGTGTTATTTCAATTAGTTATTTTTAGTTCTAGAGGATGTTTGACTGTCCTAAAATATTTCCTTCTTATTGATGTCCTCTGTTGAGGACTGAAATTTCTTGCAGTTACTAGAAGAACAACAACAGACCTGTTATTATCCTTTTCAAGCTCCGGGTGATTTAAGACATAAAAACACATACACACATTTAACTGGGGTGGGGAGGGGGGAGATCTATGTTAGAAGTCAACATTTCAGATTTCCTTTTGCAGTAACGAGAGTACACTTTCAAAGAAAGTGATATTAAACTTAAAAAGGGTGGCATTAAATTTCAGTTTCACATTAGACACAGCGAGTTTAAAAGTTGTAGCATATCTGCCCACTCTGTAGAAATGACAGAGGCACAGCCTATGCCAAAGCCACGACCGTAAAGAGGAGAGCTGCTAGAAAGAGAAATACAGAACTTTCCCATCTTAAAATTGTCTTGATGAGCAAGCTGACAAAAAGCAACATAGTTAATATGAGATCACATAATATGTTTTTAGCAGCAAATGTCTTTCCAAAACATTTTATTTCTTGTATTCAACAATCTTTTGCAACAGGTTATTGCGTAACTCCTAGCTCAAAAGTAGGTTTTAAAAGCCTGGCTGGTGCTGTTCCCATCTGAGTAAGAATGTGCCTTTTGGTTGTGTCACATGCAAGTTTATCCTGGGCTTGGGAGCTGCACCCACTAGTGTGCTGGGAGGGATCTAGCATCTCGGAGCTGTTTTCCTGCTCTTTCAGGAAAATGCAGCTAACTCATTCGTTCATAATCATTGTCTTTGCCATCACGATATCAGATTCATTTAAAGCCCTCACAAATGACCCTAATTTTAAGTACTTGCTAAATTGAGTGGGAGAGGGGGGGAGACTCAGCATTGAATCTGTACCTATGGGATTTTTAATTTGGCCCAGTGCAGTTTATATGTTTATTCTGAATACAACAAAAAAAAGCCAAGTTAAGGATATCTCTGCTCCAGTTACCTGGTTACACATACCTTTTAGGGGAAGAAATGTATACTTCCAGCAAGTACCACCACATGGCTCAGTAGCCCAGGGACATCAGATATGTTCTGCCATCTCTGGCCCATGCTTTGGGGAAAGAAGGCTGACCTATGTGCCAGCTGGTGCTGCCTGGAATGACAAAGGATTATTATCTGTGCCCAGCTCTTCAAACTTCTGTGTTCCACATTCTCATCTTTCCAATGAACACGACTGTTGTGGTCTCTGTATCACAATGTTCTGGTATAGATGTGATTTCACAGACCAAATGCCATCATACTCAACAGCCCTGAGACTTTCTCTTTATGGTATGCACAGCCTTTACTGTTTGGTTTCATTGGGTTCTCTGACTACTTTCCGCTGCTCAAAATCAGATTTCTGAGCACAGGTGATGAAGAAATAAATTCCCAGATTCCTGAAGGAAAACAGTTATCTGTGACATACCCTCCCAACCAGGTTAATTGAAGCCATGCTCATCAAACTCAGTGCACCACACTTCATGTGGAAGTGCATTCAGTGCTTGTTGAATACAGCAACTGTGTCAAGCTGGTTATATACAGTCAGTGAGAGTGGACAGACAAACTGATGAAATGTATGTGTAAATATGTATTATGTATGTGATGTAAATAGATATGTATGTTACACACATGTTCCTAATCTAAAAGGCATGTCTGACAGTAAATCTGTAAGCATCAGGACTTCAAAGATGCCTCAGATATAATTTCCCCCTTAAAAAGTCCTTGTGACACACACATCTTATTACATGTAAACTCATCTAATAAAATTTCTTAACAGGTATTTGATGATAAACCCAACAAATCTGGGCACCAGGCCCACCAAAGGTTGCTTACCCACGCTTGCTCACTACTAAAAATCTCCATGGTTACTCCCTGGTGCAAAGTTAAGCAGCTAAGTGTGAAGCAGGGCTTTGTATACCAATTGAAGGCAAATCAGGTTAAGACAAAATCATTCAAGTTCTTAATTACAGCAGAGCAATGCAAAACACACACGTGCCACAGGTGCTGTCACAGAAGGAGCAACAGGTATTGCACCATTCCCGCGGGCACCACCACCAACCACCCTGCTCTCCCCAGCTCCTGATTCTGCAAACATTTACACAAGCTATCGTCGGGGACCACGAAGTGCTTGTACAAGAGGACAGAACAGAATTACTTTCGTGTACATAAAAGTTACTCGTGTGTGCACGGTCACTGAATGAAGGACTTGGTTAAGACTTGGCAGCTGCTTTGGATAATGTACAAGAGGCAGCCAGCAGAGGGGAACAAATATGTCTGTCTCAAAACCATGACATGACGGTGAATTACTTTCCTGGAAATAAAAGATCAGCACAAGTCATTAAATTCACTTTTAAAAATACTTTATTTTTTTCTTTTTAAACCATTAAGGCAAAACCGTATTTCAAATTAACTGTGTTTACATTCAATCTTAAACGATGACTTTGTTTTTAAAGCGCATAGGTTCCTACCAGTCTCTATACAAACACTATGAATTCAACCTTTTAATTTTAAAGGAGATAGAAAAAAAAAGAAATCAGAATGTAAAGAAGAAAGCTGTTTAGTTCAAGTCTTTTCATCCTAGATCAGTAGGCTGGTAACATTTGAGAATGCATCATCATTTTTAGCTATGTGTAATTTTTACATTCACAAGTGCAAGACAAGTTGTCTTTCCTATAAATCCCTGTGAGACCAGGGCTTCCATTCTTTCTTGAAAATGTCATTTGCATTGTTCTGACAGAAAAAAAAATAATCTTGGGAACTTGGCTTGAATTGAAGCATTTTACTGGGAAATGAGCATTCCAAGAGAATTAGGTTTGACTACTCCCTGCAAGAAATGCCTGCTCTTTGTACATTCCATATTTAATGTAATAAAATGTACCCCAAAACCTCCTGAAAACATAGGTGACTGAAAACAATTATTTCTATATATATTTTTTCTGTTTAATATTGATATCTTGATTTAATTAAAGACATCTTAGCTCTACTGATTAGTGTTTGGCAACATTAACAGAAATGTGCTTTTTTGTGTGTCTTACCGGATAACAGACAATTTAAGACGTGATAAAGGTTTGAACATCCTGATGTAATTAAACTGTTGCGTTACAATCCTAAAGAAAATTCCAAGCAATTGTCTGTGAAAGCTGTGAATCGGCAGGAGCAGTAAGAAGTGCAGCTCATCTGAGAAACTGATAAAACAGACATTGTCAAACAGTGAAGAGGGGTGTTCTTGTTAATAATCTGTAATACTGAAGCATTGGTTGGATTTGCTATTGCTAAAGAAGTAACTGAAATCATAAATGTTCTTCCACTTCTGAAACCAGTGAGAAGTATTTTGTGGCTACTGAGATGGAGCCACAGCTTCGTGTGTCCACCCATCCCATTTCCCAGGGGAGAGACGGATGAAGGGTTTGGATAGAAGCAGCTTCCTCCCACTGCCTGCCCCAGTGCCACCAGCAGAAGAGCCACAGCAGGCTGCTCAGTAGGCGCTGCAGATACCCAACCTGAGAAAACACGCCAAAATACCTAAAACCAGTTTTAAGTACTTTACCCTTGAGTTTGCTGTCCTTATTTAAGGCCCAGCCTGTAATCAGATTAATCTCTTTTGTGCACACGGCCTATCCCCTGGGCAGAGGCAACTCATCTGAAACGGAGGCCCTCGCAATAGCAATCACGTTTTGAAACATCTTTGCAATGGCATCTGACAAGATCAACTAACACGATAAAGGAGTTTGAGAAAAAAACAAACCCAAAACAACTTCAGAAGCTGAAAAAAGATGTAAAAAATCCTGTAAGCACATTAGAGAAAACAACAGAGGAATACCCATGCTCTAGTTAGGGGTTTAGTTAACAATGAATTTAGCACATATTTACGGTGTGAAGTGACGTATCTCTTAGCACCTTTTGGAGTTGGTTTTTTTTTCATTGCTACCTATGAAATTGAGTCCAGAAGTAGCTGTGGGTTACCCCGAGAAAGCCCAGTAGAGCTTTTACAAATAGGACGCAAACATCTTAGTAGACAGTCCACTCGTACGGCGATGCAAATCAAGTGAAAATTTTAAGCTGTGGTGATTTGGGGAAATAAAATCTTATCTACTGCAAATAAAAAGCAGTAAGCATAAATCATTGCTGCAACACAGGCAATGCACTCTGCTTGTACTAGATGCTATATGTTGATTACAGCACAATGAAAAGTACACCTTTAAAAGGCAACTTTGTTCCTGTAGCAGGATTCGTTAGCAGGAATGCTGCAGGCACAGACTGTCACACCTGAATCTCAGGACACAGAATCCCTATGAACAGATTCATCTCTGCTTAAAGTCGCAAAGGGAACACCCCTGTAGAGAAGCCAGCATTCGCCTTTGCCCTGCCAAAACACCTTTTTAAAGTACATCTATGCAAACTGCAGCTCAACCTCAGTGCAAGTAGCAGATCGCCCTCATTACACAGTGTTATTTCTAGTAAGCCACAAGTCAGATCCGCAGATCTCAGTAATGGAGTACTAACAGTATGTTAGCTCTTTTATCTTTTCAGGCTTTGAAGGAAAACAAAACTACTGTGCTGTAACACAAAGGTGAACTTAGTTCTATAAACTTGGTTTCACATTGGTGAACTTGAGTAAAAACACTAGAAATATTAACTCGATTTTGGGCTTCCTCACCTAGACTTACTTTTAGCAAAATTCAACAAGTTTATGTTCTATGTCAAAATATAGTTTTAAGTTTTGTTACAGTTGTCGATACCAAACACCGACAGGTCACAGAATTCGTGATGCTTTGTCACAATTAATACAGTAATAAAGACCAGACAGGAATAAATAGCAATTTGTCTTTGACTTCAGGCTATCGTCCTCACCCCATAGAAGTAAATCTGTCCTCCTTGTACAAAAGGGTTCACAAGATAAAGTATGAAACAAATATTTAAATTAAATAATTTACATATTTTTCTTAAAGCACCTCTATAATATAATTTAGAGAAAGTTTATACCTTGCAATTATATTCTTGTATTTTACAAATTGAAACAGGAAGGAAAGGTCTTACATTAAATTAAAAAAATCCCACAATATATAATATCAATAATCTTAGATCAAACCCACATATCATTTAAATCACTAGTAAAAGAAGGATAATAAAGCTGATTAAACCTAGACTTAAAATAATTATAAATTATATGCAACTGATTATCAAGAAAGGACTTGAGATATAAGCAAGCAGCAGGTACCACACTACACCTTACATGTCAACACTTAGAAAGGGATTAGGCTTTTCAGGGAAGGACCATTATTTATAAGACCTAACGCTTAAGCAGCATGACAAAGCTGCCAATGCATTTGTTAAATGTAGTTGCAGATTTCAACTAAGTAATGGGAATGCTTTTAAGGAGAGAGGGAGCTGAAATTGCCCCACTTCAGACACAGCGTAGGCAGCTGCAGTGTAATCTCTTTGTCTGAGATGGTGCGTAAGTTGTCCAGGCTTTCCATTAAAAATGAGGGAATTCAGATTTAATAGTATGCGACCTAGCTCTCGTGATGAATAAATCTCCCCGAGTTTTAGCAGTTTGAACAAACAAACAAATGTTTTGATGCTTATTATAAGCTCTTTGATTTGCAAACTTGTGCTAGCTCTCTCATGAGAACGGACTTAGTGCAACTGCTGGTATTTCCTAAATCTGTGCTAGCCAGAAATAATGCAAAAATATGCTCTTTGGCAACCCTTCAGCCTTCTAGCAGCTGTCTAGAACCAAAGCACAAAGGCACACAGAAATGGCAATTAAATAAAAACAACAAGGATTTATTTAAACGTGAAGAAAGGTTTGATTTCTGTAGGTGGAAAACGTTCCCATCTACTGCCCATCAATTTGTGTTTAAAACAACATTGGGATTCTGAAACTTAAGAAGGTACCCGTAAGGTGGGCTTTTTTTTCAAGGCAGTTGTGTGCTGTTACACTGGAGACAGTACGTCTTTCCAGAAAATATTTAAGGAGATAAAAATGGACATCAGATTTCCCCAATGCTTGACACAAACCTTCTTCCCCTGCCTCCTCCTAGTACCTAGGGCGACAATAAATAAATAAAAAGCCTCTCGACAACCCTCAAAAATGAGTAAGCTGTAGGTTTGTTGAAAACTCAAGTCATACCATTATTTCCTCGAATTTTTCTCTATCCATCTGTTGTATCCTGTCTTAAGCTGTTTGCAGGCACCTGGTTGCTAACCAGAGTTCTTCAGCGCTACAATAATAAAATAAGTTATGCTGGTAGGAAGCAGATCAGAACTATACCTAACAAGCCAGTCAATCTTTAATCAAAATTTTAATCCTAGAATCCAATCGATTTATTTCCCTCCAAAGAACCTGCGTTTAAAAATATTAGATGATCAATACAAGGTGGAGATGCGGAAGGCTCCTCGGTACTAGATCTCAAACTCGCTCAGATTCCAAACTTCAGAAAAATGGACACAAATTGGCTCATTTTGAAATGTAATTGGCAGCTGCCTGCTGAGGTCACCTACTGCAGTAGGGAATGTGCTTTGTTAGAAGTGTGATGTAGAAATGAAGAACTTATTTTGCCCATTCGCGCTGGGGAAGGGAATCGCCTGCCCCGCGTCGTTCTTTGACGAGACTATGGGTCTGTGCACAGTTCAGCAGCGTGGGCAGTGGAATCCATCCAGAATTTGAAGCTATGTTAACATCTTGCTCATATTTCTGTAATTCAGAGATGTTCTTTCCATTATTTTTTTTTCTTAATTAAGGGTCTGCGATTTAATTTAAACCAGAAATCAAACTTCAGTGTCCAAGGAACTAGTCAAAAAATGCTTGCTCGTTTTCAAATAACAAAACAAAATGGATCTGGAACAGGAAAAATGCAAATTACACATTTTCCTAGCGCCAATATTAGGAACACGTTACAAGATGGCAATGTGGCTAAATGATCTGCCTTCCACTGGACGATGCTGTTCTCAATTCCTTATAATTTTGCTGAGAAATTAAGGATTTTTTATAAAAAAGCTAAGCCACTTCAGAGAACAGGAGCAGAAAAAAAATAGTTTTTTTTCAACACTGACTGTCGGATTTTCCTGAGAAACTTCAGTACACCCAAACGATGGAACAACTTTGAAATGTACCCTTTGCCTAAATCTGAGCCTGGGGACACACACACACACACAGGGGTAGAGGTGGGGGCAATAAAATTCATCTTATAAAAGAAGATAAAGTTCAAACTGTTGGCTATTGGAGTTTCAGTATGAGTGGCTGATATTTTGTCAAGTTTGAGTAAGCACTATTGTATAGCAATTATTTCAACGCTGAATGTCTTCTGCCACAGTTCCTTAGTGAAACGTGGCTGACTGGAAGAATAAAGCAGCAGGACTGCTAAAATCCTCTGGTTATTTCTGAGGACGTACTACGTGCTGCTGTGAGACACACAAGACAACCCATTTCTCATCTGCAGTTTCCTGGTAAAAACCAACAATGTTTTCTTAATTCCTTCTGTTGCCAACTGGTGTTGGGGAAGGGGAGAAAGTTTTGTGCATGTGCAGTTTTTGTTTCTGTCCTGCCCTAGCTGGTGACCAAATTTGACACCTATGCTTTAATATTTGACACTAAATCTATCTGATGCTAAAACCTCTGCTAATGACCATGGCCTGGATAAATACCAAATTGCACTTAAACCTGTAAGTTATCCAGTGTCTAGCCATGCCAGTGGGTCTGTAAAGAAACACGTGTTGTGACTACAATAAGAATCATAGTGTGATCTCACTTTATCGATCCTGATTCTTGCAGTGAAGGTTTAAAATTCTGAACTCTTCAAACATGCTACAATAAAACAAGTAGAAAGTGTCCTCCTGTGCCACTGAAAGCTTAACTATTGTGAAAATGCTATGATGGGCTCCTGAGATCTTTGTGTTATGAAAAAAAAAAAGTAAAATAAGGAAATAAAAACATTGTTACCATATTAACAAAAAAAAGAAAAAAAAAGAAAGAAAAAGAAATAGCACAGTGTCTTGTATTCAACAAGTCCTTCTGTGTAGTACTCTCTGATAAAAGATCCTGTAAAATGGCAAAGTCAAGCAGTTTCCTCACGGCTTATTTTGCAGCAGGATTCAGTACCATTGTAAAAATCAGTTTGCTTCCAGAGACATGATAAACTTGCTCTCAGCTGTGCTCTCTTTCATATTACACAAACAGCACCTACAAATGCTGTTCTTAGAACACTGTCACCTTAGCCACTACTGTATCCACGGCTGTATGGACAAGGACAAACTTTGGTGAAATAATCTAGCTAATACTTCTATTGACAAGGCCTAAGAAGGAATAGAAAGAAATATATCTGAGTGGATAACTGGAAAAAATGAAACAGCAGGGAAGTGAACAGGTCCAAATAACTCTGTACTGCCAAGACACTCCTCAAGAAAGAAGTTGCCTTTCCTATACAATCATTTCTCCACAGTAAGCACTAGAATGCTGTGCAGCTGAGATTTTTTTTTTTTTTTCTAGGCTAGGATCAGATTTTTTAGTCTCCCCAAAAGTCTTGCTAATTCCAAATAGTATTTTTAAGTTAAAGCTGTATTTTGAGATATTACAAGTTCCCCAAAGCACACACGGTAGGAGATACTTTTCCTCAGGGACATTTTTGTATTTCCTTAAAAACACTTTTTGAAAAAAAGGGTTCCATCCCTTTATCACATTTGCTCTTCAAGAAACACCTGAATGGAGCATCTCTGCTGTATTTTAGACACCTCTTCAGATTCAAATTAATTAATTTCATAAAAGAGTCATCTTTTAAACGTGTTAATGCTAAGATATACCAGTGTAACACTATATGCAGCTGTATTGCCTTTTGTGGAAGTAAAGCAGCAGTGGATCAAAGGTCTTTCAACTCTTTTAGAAGCGTACATATAGTAATACCCAACCATGTGATACACCTTAGACTGACTGCTGTAAGGAAAGGTGTTAGTTGGCTCTCAGTAACTACCATTAGCCAAAAGTGCATCATCTCTAAGACTCTGACACGTACCTGGAGAGAATTTGCTCAATTGGTTATATTAATTCTAAAATGACTAAGCCAAGAGGAAATACAATCTTGTTCATTTGTTACTTAACATTCTGATTTATTATTCACATATGTATTCCTTACCAATCTTCAAATTTCCAAATGAAAAAACCAACATTCTAAGACACTTCATGAGCACTATGATCAGTATTCTTCTGCAGAACTCTTTCAAAAGAAGATAAACAATCCCAAACCAAAAGAAGTGTAACACTCCAGTTACCCAGCCTTTAGATGTTCATGCTGTGGGCTGAGAGAACAGCAGATAACTGTGCAAGTAGTTTTGCTCCCATCCGTAATTTGTATTGCTCTTGTCTTTAAATATTGTGGAAAAAAAATTACTAAAAATCCTTAATACATATCCCTGTAGATTTCCTGTAGTAAAGGGTGTAAATGTGCATCAGATTCAGTCTTCTTAATTATCTGAACAAGTTGAGCGTGCTCCGTGACAAGCTGTCGGAGGTCAGCCATTTTTTGGAGAAGTTTCGGGAAGAGGAAGATGTCATCAGGGTGGTTGGTTTGCAAGTGAAGTTTCAGTACGTGCACAATGCTCTCCTGCATTTTTTCAATGTGTCCCACATTTACAAGACCAGGGCGATCTGTTCACAAATGAAACAAAAGAATACATGCAATAATTTTGTAATTATTTTTTAAAGTAGCCTACTTCATAGATTCCATATTGCACACTACGTTGTATATTTACATTATACTCAGAGGGCAATGAGACTCAAAATTAATCTTTAAAATAAATAAATAAAAAGCTATTACAAAACAGAAATAAATAGTCTTCCTTATCCCCTTGGCCAAAGTTTTGTCAATGCCCACAGCTGGCTGAGGAGAGATTTCACACTGAAATATCACCCATGCTATAAAAGGAAAAAAAAACCCAACGAACCAACCAATAAACCAACAAGAACACACCACCCTCAACTCCAAAACCAACAGGATGTCCAGCCTAGGAATCCAGCTCTATATTCTGTATGTCCTGAAAACAGAATTCAAAAAGTAAGGGCAGCTTTGGCTGCTTCTAGAGAGTTCTTTAAGTTTGGTAGCAGTAAAGTAACAAGTAGTAAAGTAGTGAAGTAGCACGATGTAAGTAACAGGCTTTCACTCCAGGTTCCCATACGTGTATTACCATAGCACAAGTTACTGACAGGATGTAGAGAAGCACCTATGAAGGATGTCACATTCTTTCTAGTGGACAATCTCATTTTCAGCTGCTCACAGTCTTGTAACACCTTCAACTCTCCTGATCAAACTTCTTTGCAAGAAGTCTGGGACAACAGACTAAATATGTTTCTTGAAAAATGAAGCTAGTTCCAAGGAGAAGGGCAGAGGGGAAAAAAAAAAAACCCCAAACAACCCAAATGCAACATTTTGCCTGCAAAGAACTCTCTTGACTTCAGAAAACATCAACATACCAACATATTGTGCAAAAGTACTTCAAGATTTGATGGGCACTTGCTGTCTAAACTAGCACATGAAGCTTTTGAAAGTCTACAGATTGTATCTCTTGTAATTGCTCAGCATGCAACCAGGGCAGTGAAACATCCCAAGAGTTTGGCATTACGCAAAAAAGGCAGGTGGGAGCAGTTGTTGGAACTTTCTTGATCTTTTATTTCTCTTTCTCAAAATGCTTATGAATAGTTTTGAATTTTCAATATGAACATACTTACTTTCTGGAGAAAAGAAAGGATTTGAAATTATTATTTTTGTGTTCCTTTGCTCACAGTTCAAACAACAGGCATTAAAAAAACCCACAAAACCAAACAAATCCAAACCCTGTATCCTTAAGTACTGCGAAATAATTAAAAATTTAAAAAATAATAATACCATCAGCTAATTTTTTTTTCACTTAGATAAGTAAGCTGGTTTTTAAGAAGAGCCTGTGATATTCAAATCCAAACACAGGAAGTGTGTCAGAGCTCTGCATTTCTGCAGAACTCATTACATGAGTAATGATTAACAAGTGCACAGCAAGTGTCAAAGAGGAGCAAAGTTATAATCCCCAACTGCCTCCAGTCTCGTTATGTAGCATTTTGCTGCCCATCTGGCAGATGCAAACACTGTTTCCAACCCAGCCTCTAACACGAAAACCCCCCAAATCCTCCAAACCTTCAGTCTTCACATCCCACTTTTAAAACCAGAGAGTAATTAGACCCCTCTCTAAGTGAGGCTAAGCAGTAATTCTAAGCATGCCTACAATTCTGCAAAGCAAAATCCAGGATCAAGATGGTTCATTTACCCAGTATCTTCTAAGAAACATGCTAAGGGTAAATGACATTGTCCATGGGTTCTACCACAAATTGTCAAGAAATATTTAAGTTTCTCCATTAAAATTATGAATTCACTTGGGAAAGAAAAAGAAAAAGTACTGCCTTAAATAACAAATACATAGTGGTTACCTCCACAGCAAATGATGGCAGCAACAAAAAGGGATATATCGCTATCATCCAATTCCAGTGCATTGAATTTCATTGCAAAATCAAATTTTGGCTCCATTATATCACAGAATGGCTTTCTCAGGCTTTTCAGGAACTCCCGGGTTATAAAACCATTTCCATAGGCTACCAGCATCCCATCCTTGTTCATCACAGATGCCAACATGGCAAATATGGCTTCATAAACTCCGTATTTTAACAGCGTCACTTGATCATTCAAGTCAAGATTGGAGAAGCCTGGGATAGATTTGGCAAATTCAGTGAGTTCTGTGACAGTCTCTACAGACGTGCACTGGCAGCAGTGGAAGATTCGAACTTCTGCTTCCTTGTTCTGAATTCCATTGGCTACCAGTTTTGCCACCAAGGTCTTCTCTGCCATACACAAGGTGTCCATATCATGTATAACGAATGGCTACAATGAAAAACATACTAATTCAGTTACAAAATAACAGAGATTGATCATTGGTTTCCTAAATTAGACCAGGAATTCTGATACACTTTTAACTTTCACGCAAATTAGTCTTGATCTATCAATAAACCAAAAGTTTTTTTCATATTTCTTCATAAATAAAGAAGCCACGTATTAAAGCACTACGAAGGGTAGTAGCTAAGAACCAGTCTGCTCTGCAAACAGCAATGCAAATAGTAAAATGAAAATATGTATGACATATCTTTAATCTAGTTTTATGTAGTCGTTACAGTGAAGATCCAGAAGTACTGTGCTTAGTATGCATATATCCATCTCAGAGCAAGTCCCAGAAGGTTCACAAAAGACTTGTATTACCTTCTCCAGAAGTCCGGGTTATTCTGCCTACACTCCTATCGATTGCTAAACTAACTACACTTGATGCCCATCATGATGCTTTCCTGAAGTATCCTAGGGGGAATACAGACAGTCATTTAAATATAGGACAGCATATTCACACAAGAATGTGAACCACATACTACTGTGTTTTATTAACAGGTTTTCCTAAGACTATGTCCCAGCTGATCTTCCACAGAAATTCAGCTCATCTTTCTAGCTACAGTTAATGCTAAGTCATCTCTAAACCCAGAATCCCACTACAATTTCAGGCAAGAACAGAACTGCAGTCTAGATCATGGTCTTTTCCACAATCTGTTTAATTTAAAGAAGTACATGCATTACAAATGGATGAGTCAGGCTCTTAAAACCTCATCTGAAAAAAGTGTTCGGACTATCCTAAGAACTATCAGAACTCAAAAATATTTTGATACATACATGAAGAGCAGTAATCAAAACAGGGAAGAATTCACTCAAGAAAAAGAACAAAACCAAATGTTTCACAGCCATAAAAGTCATGGCAATTGACCATTGACCTTGAACTTAAATCTAGTTTCATGAATGCAAAGCACCTTCCCTGTGCTGTTTTGCTCATCGCAAATGAAATACCATGAGGAGCACTCAGTGTTCTGCTAGCACACAGAATTCACTTACTTCACTTAGAAAACTGTCAAACATGCTGGTTTCCCACAGTTGTCCACTTTTTAAATGCTTATGGCAACAGCACATTTCCTCTCATTTGGGATTTATATGGAACAGAACTTTCTATGTGCATGTGGATGTGAGCAGAAGGTGGCAAAGCAATTAACCCACCACAAAGAAACCCTTGAAAAAATACAGACTGTCTTGTAAATCTTTTTGGAATGTATCATCATTTCACCATGCAGAAAATAGATATGGCCAAGGATTTAGGAGCTAAACTTAAGAATGATACCTCATCATCCTGAAAAATGCCAGTTCATTCTGAAATGAATGATAGCAGTGCCAAGAACTAGGATTCACCAAAACCAACTGTTAGTGCCCTGCCTGGTGCATTACTAATTACCAACAGCAAAACTCTCTTTTTTTAAATATTTTTTTTTTCTGTTAAAAAGCCCAAAGAAATATTTTTTTTTCCCCCCAAGAGATGGTGAAATAGCTTGGAAAAAAACCCAAACCTCTCCTCTTCCCTGTGTAATGAAGAATGAGGAAGCAGCCTGTTTATAACACAATAGCTCTGATTTCCTCATTAACTTTTGCTTGTAAATTCACCAAGACTCCTGCAAGCCACTATTAGGAAGTCAATCAGATGACTCTAACCCAAGAGCCTTGATCACATAAATGCAAACACAAAAGTTAGGATGCAGTGATCTGGAATCCCTGCAGGTATGATATGTATTGTAACTTATGGTTCTGAGATACAGAAACAAGCCTGAAAAAGGACTTTATGCAGATACCTACTTGAGAAGTGTTAACACATGGCTATCTACTGTAGGTTTATGTCAACTGGTACTCCAAAAAAGTCTAAGCCTGTGCTTGATTGTAATCTTCCCTTTAATCCAATGGAAAAGACTGGGATTATTCATGTGTCTCTCTTTTAATGCAGAAGCCTGTGTGCTTGGCTAGACTAGACTATAATGTGCCAAATGCCATAATTTAGAAGACAGCTTGCTTACAATTTTGATAACACTCATCCCTACAGCTTACATGGGCCTTATTATGCAATATGCAAATCCTCTTCCCTGCAAATTTAAACAAAAAGTAAAATTGTTGGTAAAATAAGATACCTATCTTCTACATATAATTAACATAAATCACAATAGAATTAAAAAAACCCCTAAAACTGATGAAGTAAAACAAGCAAATCCTTACAATGGTTATACAATCACATGCTACAAAGCAAAAAAAGGTAGTTAAAAGCATTAAGTAGACCCTGGCTAAATTATCCTGAAAGGAAAATAACCTCTAGAGCATACATGTCTCTACAACGTTGCTTGCTTCTGACTTTCAAAGTAACCACATAGTAAATACCAGGAAGGCTGGGCAAGGAGACAGCCAGAACTGTAAATAAAGAATTACAAACTCAAGTTTTCTTTCCCTTCTTGCCATTGATATTGTGGTGATTTAAACAGAAGTCATACAGAGCTCCTGTACACCCTTAAAGATAACAGTATTTACCCTGGCATTTGTGGCAGAAAATAATATTGGGTTTTTTCACTGTCATAATGTGAAATTATTTTTGAACCATTTCTCCCACCTAAACAAACTCACATTAAGAAGTTTTTTGGGTTTGTTTGGGTTTTTTTCATTAAGAACTGATTTTCTTTCCCTTGTGTATCTACAATAATTTAAGGTTACAAGCTTCTATTTACACGTTAAACAACTGATTTTCCTAAAGCTTCCTATGATTCTGATAGCGGCTAAAAGCAACCATTTTTACTGCAGGTATTACCAGGATATTTATTATCTAAAAGAGTTGCTGAAGAGTTTAACAAATTATTATAACCACCTTATGTACTTGCCAGCTTTAAAGTTATAGCAAAAGTACTTACTGGATTGTTATTAGTTTTCCCTGCAAGGATGATTCTGGCTTTAACCTTGTTCATATTGAAGTTTTTCAGGTAAGCATCATGAATTCTTTTGGCAAGTGATTTAAGATCTGCCATTTCTGAATCTTCTATATAATTTTCACCTGTTAGAATTTCTGCTTTCAACTTGGCCTTCTCAGACCTTGGCATTCGTCCAAAACGTATTGCTGATGGGAAGACATAATTGTAAAACAAGGTTAAGTTATATGGAAACCTATGCCTTTTACCATCGCTAGTTAGAGCAGTAAGACTTTCTATGTAGGAAAACTGAGGTAGAGGTACTATCTTTATTATAAGAAATTCATGAATGAAAAAAAAAAATAAATCTCACACTTTCCAACAGTCAGTGACTAGTTATCAAGACAGTGTGCTAAAGGGAAGGTAATCAGATGTTTCAAAACGCAAACTAGTATCTGTGATGAGCCAGAATGCATGCCTTTTTCCTCCTACATTAACTAAGTAGTTGTATTTTGTTTTCTCCTTACTGTGTTCTACAACTCCCAGTGTAAAACTTAAAAGTCCAACTCGTGTCAGGAGCTTGGCAGAGACCACACACGCCAGCTGGAGAGCTTTCTGGGGAGCTACTCCCCAGAGAACGCTGCAACAGAATCGGGTCCAAATCCCACTGCCAATGCCAAACCTGCCGCGTTCAGTACTTTTATGTGCTGAGTGTTCAGTTCAATGTATCTGTACTGTCTGGTGACAGCAAAACTGTCATAAATCCAGAGACACGGATTTATGCTCAAAGGCTCTAGTTTAAAAAAAAAAAAATAAAAACCCCACCTCCTAGATTCAGCATTTTCTGCTGCTCTTTTCAATAGATTAGCCCTTCAAGACTGGAGAGGATGAGAATAGAGTTTGAGTATCAGATCTACTAATCAGGATATTGTTTTGAGAGGCAGGAGATGCAAGTTTGAAACACCACTGGGTATGAAAGTCTCCCAGTTCTTGGGCAAGTGGTCTTGCCACTTAGCAATAAAATGGGCATGATCACATCCCTCTTCAGTGTCAGTTTAAAGCTAAACCATTAAACTCCAGTTTAAAATGGGCCTTATCCTCTGATGATGTGCAAGGTTTTGAGATGGCTAACACAGCTGCTTAGCCTTACTTTATTTCAGCACCTAACCAGTTAGAGGACATAACCTCACTGCTTAGAATGAGCAATTCGAAGCATGCGCAGAATTAGCCCTTCAACACGCCTAAGGAATCTTCTCATGACATACGGAGGCATCTCATTACATAAGGAGGTGACTCCAGGCGTGACCCAAAATACAGTTTTGGACTTCAGTGGAAGTCAAGCATGGAAGGCCTGTTCCGGAATCCAACCGTGACTATCAGAAAAGTGGAAGAATATCTCCTCTAAACTGAAGCATAGAGTTTTAATGTCGTGACTATAAACCTAGTTCTTAGCTCTTTTCCTGAGAAATGCCACCTGCAAGTTAGCAATCATCTCCTTCCCCTACTGCCTCCCTTGTGTTCACTGAAAGAGAACTGCTTCAGATGGAGCACAGGTGCCCACAGCATTTTAGTAGGATGAAACAGCTTCAACTGAATGTTAATTCCTGCCAACCAGCACAGCCCCCTGCTCAACTCCTGCCCGAGATGTTAGCTGGCTCACATACTCTTCGGAATTCTGCTGCTTCAGGAAGGTTATCAACAGTCTTGCAGACTATCAACACTCTCCCAGTGGACCTTAATCTCAGTCAAGGCTGGCCACAATGGAGCGAGACTGCCCCAAAACCAGAAAGTCAACTTTCCCGACCCCTCTTGCTCTAGACTAGTGTAATAGGCAGCTTCCCCAGGCATGTCCCCACCTCAGCTATCTTGACTGCAGGGCTTCCTTAGGAAGTTAAGTCTCCTAACCCACAGCTTTTCACCTAGCCCAGCATTTTCACCTACTTTTCACCTACTCCCAAATTCAGCCTTGACAGTATCAGGCCTGTATAGTAGGGAAAGCAAGCTACTGTCACCTGGCCCACCAAAATGGGCTTTCCTATGGCTGGGCTTCTCCCTCTTTACCAAATACTGCACATGAAAGTGCCTTGTGGACTGAAATTGGACTGTAAGCCAGAAGCTTACCAGCCTTACCTTAAATCATAAACACAAACAATAACATAATTTTTAAATTGAGTATCTAAATGCTCTGAATTTTTACCTTTCCATTTAACAAGCAACCTACCATATTCCTGTTCTGCAGTCAGCACAGACCTTTGCCCTCCCCACACACACTCCCTGAACCATCTGCCTATGAGCTGTTGCACTGTAACCTGAAAAATAATGAAGTCTGGTTTCCTACAGATTTCCATCCTATGTCATTCCCTCCCACAATGAGACAGTTGCTCTCCTCCTACTCCTCTACAACGCCCGTGATCAGAATTCTTCCAGTGCTGAAATTTGTCTCAATAGGATTAATGGTGCCATAGTTTTGGGTGAAGAAAGCAACGAAATGAACATTCATGTGGACAAACACACACCCAGCACAACTGTGTAAAGCTCCTAACAGTACATTTGGCAGCTGTGTATCAACTACATAACTACTCGTTTAGGGAAACTGGTGTCCCCCACCATGATCTGTACTGTAAAAATTTGAGGTTCAACTCTTATGTGCAAGTAGAAATGATATCCAAGTGCCTGCTCCCAGAAGCAGACTCTGTGTAGGAACAAACAATTGATTAAAGGGCACTCTTACCTACCATTATGTGACATTCCAACTGAAAGGCACTTTTGGAACCGACAGTATTGGCACTTATTACGATTTTTTTTCTGAATTTTGCAGTTGCGATCACATTTATCATAGATGAGTTTTAAACGAATTGTTCTTCTAAAAAAACCCTATAAAAAGTTTGAGAAAACAGTATGTAATATTAAAGAATGTTGACTACTACAATCATACAGGTAAGTTTTTTCCTTCTACTGTTTATTGCTATCACTAGCAAAACAATACGCAAAGCAGAACCTGTCGAAAGGTAAGAATCTGTGCAGTGAAGTGTTGTGTATGAAGGCACGTATAGAATGGAAAACACACAAGAAGGGAGTAGCTCATGGCCCTCTTTCTTGTGAGAGGGCCAAGAGCCCAGATTACCTGAGCAGTTCTGCTCTTAAGGATTAAGCAAAACAGTCACATATTTCTTCTGTATGCATTTTCTCATCATCCTCTGTCAGAAAGAACCTTCATCTTTCCTATGTGTAAGTCACACGCACAGAGATTTAACACATCTTTCTTCATCCAGCAAATGGGAGGGTTATGACAATGCAGGACAGTGCATAGAAAAAGCCCAGGACACAAAAATGAGCATTACAGACAAGCTTATAACTCAACAGACCTTACCATGATGTCTTGATAATGCAATGTAAGGTTAGTCATATATTACGAAATCACAGGCTTAGCAAATTCAAAGACATTGCAACATTTTGCTTCCCATGATGTAACAGCACGTCATTTAGACTGCGGGTTACAACTGACTGTGAACCGGCTCCCCATTGCTAATAGATATTCCAGCATTATTCTGTAAGATTTATATGCAAGTTATCATATTCTGGCATGGTGCACGAAAGAAAAATGTAGACATATGCAATTATTTCTCTCACCTTATGTTCTAATTCAGAAAAACAAACAAACAAACAAACAAAAACCGAAGAACTAAAACATTAGAAGGAAAAAGAAAATAATCTTGTAATTCATAGGCCATATCACCCCAAAAGTTATACATTAATGATAGCATTAATTTGCCCCGGAGATGTGCCCTGGCCCCAAAACTACAAGAGGTACTACACTAAATGATCAAGACAGAAATGTGGTGGAGATGAGAAAGCTAGGATTTGTTACTGTTCTAATGGAAATGTGGCAAAATCACGTGCTTCTCGCAGCCAGACTCCCGACACAAATAAAACACTAGTGGAGCAAGTAGGCTTGGACTTTTAGTCACAGTTTAGTGTTTTAAGTTGTTTTAGTGTTTAACTAACTACATTCAGAACAGCAGCATTACAATTATCATTGTGAACTGCCCCTGCTTGATGAAGGTCTGGTATTGAGTTACGGTATCCAGTTATGGTATCTGAAGAATTTATTTCAGAAAAAAAAGACCACAGATATGTTTATTATTTAAATAATTGTAATGGCTAGAATTATATTAATTAAACATTTATGTAACAAATGTTTGTCTTCATATAACCCTGTAAATAAAGCAACATGATTTAGGTTCTTAAAAAGAAAATTACGACTGTACCTTACAACCTTCACAAGCATGTACTCCGTAATGGTAGCCTGAGGCTTTATCCCCACAAATTCTACATTCAATGTTTAATGCTCCACTGGGTGATTCATCTATGCTACCTGGAGCTGTGGCAAAATTAATGGATGAAGGACTGGATGCTGGTGAAAGGGTGTCTAAAAGAAAAAGGAATACTTCATAAATACTATACTATCAAGATTGATACCATTTCGATACTAAATCCACACAAAAAATGAGCTTATTCTAAAAAATAATCATGAGTTCATAGTCATTAAGTGAATAATTTGGTCATAAATGTTTGAAAAATAATTAATACTTATATTAACAGTGCAAACACACGCAACATACAGGGCGTACCCTGCTAATTTTGCCGAGACATACACCATCAACAAACAAGACAACTTACCAAAGTAACCCTGTCAACAAGAACTAGAAGGGCGATAGTGGTTCTTGAGGATTCAATAAATATGCACCACACAAAATAAGGGAAAAACAAGCTTTTGTGTATTTTCCCACGTTCCATTTTCACTTTGATTTTTACAAATGTTTCTCAGCTTGATGTGAACATTATTTTTTTATCCCACAACTTAAAATAAGTAACTAAACTGTACAGAATTAGCATTTCTTTTAAATTAATGGAATTTTCTTAACCCTAGAAATGCACAGTATACTTATTCATCAGTAACATAAATTTGAAACTGAAAATCAGTATTCCACATTCATCTGCTGCTCAAGACAAAAGGTACAAAATAGAAAAAGGAAAAAAACAAACCAGACTGAAACAGAACCAGCCCCTATGACTCCAAGCAGGTATCACAATACCCATTCAATCTGTCACTCACTCTTTCCAGAAAGGTTACTAATGGCTCATCTTGCCCCTCCATCTTCCACCTCCTGTGCCAGATGAAGTGTCAGATCTACCGACTAAAGACATTTTCCTAGCTCACACTGAGTTACACTTATCATACGCTTAAAGTCCCCTTGGCTTTTCAAGAGCTACTCAAGAGTTTTAAATGATGATCTAAGCAGGGGCCTAAAAAGCAGTTAGACAACTTCCCTTTCTAAAGAGCTCTCAAAGTGAAAGCACGCTCCTGTACATCAGTAGAAAGGCTGAACAGATATTAAAAGGAAGGTAACACAAATGGTCACTTCTAAAACAACACAGCAATTGAAGCCCCCCTCAGATATTTTACCCTTTGATTATAAAGAGAAAAGCATTTCTGAATTGTTGTGCAGTGAAATAAACTCTCCAGGCATTTTACTACTAGATGAACATGTTACAAAACTAGCCCGTTCCGACCATAATTATTTCAATTAATATTTCCACCTTATTTGAGGAAAATATTTTCTGAGGCCAGAATTTCTTTTATCTTCCATCGTGCAACTTGCACCACAAGACTTTAGCAAATTAATGGGTGTGTTATTTTAACAGAAAGATTAAGAAACACTCATGAATGTAGGTCAGCAAGTATTATGTTGGAAAAAACCTTGGCATAGAACTCAGTCTACGTTGCCAGCGCTGCCAAGCCCACGGGCATCAGAGTCATCAAGAGCAGCCTGAAACCCAGGATTTTTTTTCAAGTGTGATTCTCATTTCTTTTTACTTGCCTTATGGAATTTGAACCTTTTAAGTTTACATATTCCATAATCTCGAACAGCAAAACGAGACTGTTTTGCAATGAAGAATGAATACTCAAATTAGAGGGTGACAGTAGAAGCTGATGTAAATTACTGTAGGACTTGTATGCACATACATACAATGAATTTTAAACCTCACATCTTAGAAGGACTACATTATAAACCCAGCACATAACAACTTTTCCTATAGAAGGCATCTCTCTAATGTAAAGGTCTGTGACCAAAAGGCACCCAAATCATATTTCCACAAACATTCTTTTGGGCAATAGTGCCAAAAGGCATATCTCCCCTCTCCCTTCGAAATTCACACTATTCATTTCAACTACCTTAGCATGGAGACACACCTCAGTTGTAGTAGTGCAGCTTCTGTGAGATGAAATAGTGATCACAGCCTGGGAATCGATTTAAAGTAAGAAACCCCCCCCAAACAAAACAACTTCAACCAACCAGATACTTAATCATAAACTGCTTCGAATGGCAATACTGCCAAAAGATCCATAAAACCACAGCTTCAAAAGGGACACCTTTCTGACACAATTGCAGTGTCCAACACCACTTCAATTATTTCCATTCTCATCTCGCAAACAAAGCCTCTCACAAAGATCTTTTGATTAAAGCCTATGTAATGTATTAGCCCTCTGAGACCATTACTTTAACCAGAGCAGAAGCCATTATCTGAACAATGCTACTCTTGAGAAGGGGGAGAAAACAGCAGGTTCAAAACGTCAGTACACTAAAATAGACCAGAATTCTAGGTGAGCTTTAAGGGCTGGATTAAAATGTTTTGGCAAACACTTCATGAAACTTTTCAAATATAGGATTTAAATAAACTTTAAAAAATGGAGAATCCTTTTAGTGAAATATTGTGACTTCCTATAGGACTACATAGTAACTTCTTTCCTAGTAATAGTAATTTTTGAAAGTTATTTTGAAAAAGGTGTTGGTACCAATGATAACTTAAAGCAGCAACTTTACATTATGATAATTTTTCAGTGACATTTGTCTAATACGTCAACTTAGCCTTAAATATTTTCAGACCATGCTATAATCAGCTTATATATTTCTAGGGTCACTTAGTTATAAACAGCAGTTACCGAACTGAAATAGATTTTAATTTCTATCGCTACTTATTTATAAAATAAAGTTCTGTTGTAAACCACAATTCTCTTACCTGTTTTAACTGATCCATCTGATCCTGGACCATTTCCAAGTGACTGGAACTCTGTTAAACTTAAAGCTCCAGAGCTATCATCACCTAGAGACTGAGAGAGGTCTTGAATGTTCTCCATATCTTGTAGGAACTCTCCAGATAAAGGGCTGCCTATATCATCCTCCTCCAAGGCAGTAAGGGGATAGAGCTGGTTTTCAGTGTCCACCATTTTGATCAAGTAGAGCAGTCACTTAAGCTTCTTTACACTGGTGAAAGAATAATTAAAAATAACCTTCTACTTAAAATATCGGAATCATTTTTTTGGTGTTAATCTTTGAATCAGTTACAGCACACTGGATAAATGAATTCTAACCCAAGAGTGAAATGTTGTACAACATTCTGTTCTCCAGAAGTTTTATGCATATGAATCATCAACAAAACAAAGGAAAAAAGGTATTAAAAGAAAAAAAATCACCAAAATGTTTCAATATGAATTAAAATTATGACAAGACCAATCTGTAAATTGTTGTTTTCCCTGCTTTCCTGATAAAGGTTAGATATTGTGTTTCTATAGCAAGCATCATGCATTTCCCACCAAAAATTATAGAAAAATAACAAATTTCATTGTGCATCCATATTATGTTTGAGCAGACTTTGCTCACCTTACCTAATACATATTATGTTTGAGCAGTCTTTGCTCACCTTATCTAACAGCTTTAGAAATGTTGGTTTGCTCCTCTGTTCTCATCTCTTTTAACTCACTGCAGAGGACAAAATACTGCCTTATACAAAATCTTTCTAGCAGTGGGCTAAACTAATACTTTTTGAGCTTCTTCAGTCAAACAACACCTTCAGCAAGAGTGCTCCAGCATATACAATCCAGTATACCTGTAATTCCTAGAGTTAGTTTTATTTTCTACAGTAAAAGAAGGTTTTTTTAGCTGCCTTCAAAACTAGCCACCGGTGTCATCAACTTTGCATAACAACACAGATTCTTAAGAAAATGTTGCAAATTTTACTACTCTCCTGTCGACCTGTCAGGTCAGGAATTAGTAAATGTACTACAGAATGTTATTACTGCTGCATAGATATACTTCTGGGAAAAGAAAGTACACCGAGTAGCTAATACTTGCATTCTACTCAGTACGCGTACGAATGCACACTGCTGAGGTCTCCTCCGTGCCATGAATGTGGCCAGGCAGCTACAGGAGTTCTGACTGTTGCTGTGGTTACAGCTCAACGCTGCCCTTTGCAAACACCACGTGCTCGCTGCTGTTTATTGTGAAGCTTGAACCTGCCAATAACTGGCTACATGGGGATATCCAAATGTTGATTTTACAATAGAAGTGCTGTGTTATGATTTAAAAAAAAAAAAAAACAACACACAACGAAAAATCTTCCATGATGTTTCTTAAACTAGTTGATACTTGAAATGCTAGATTCCTATGGCACTAAACATTTTACACTGACAAATCAAGCCTTTTCTTTGATAATCTGTGACAGATTCATCCCATGAAAATCAGGCATTTATTCTGGAGAAAAAAAAGCATAGGTTTTGGGTTATGTAACTGACAAAACTGACAAAAAACTGACTTTTAACTGGTACAGTTAAAAGTAACACAAAGTGCTGACGACCGCTTTACGTCTTAACGGCAAAAGATAGCCATTACTTGCATTCAGCTCTAGAAAAAATCTTCAAAAAGTTCTGTAGTGAGCTATCTACAATCAAGCCTTTTATCCCCAGGCTAATGGAAAAAGTCAGCCTTCAATTATATTTGCATAATTTTATAAGGTATTACGCAGATGTAACTGAGGGCATGATAACCTACTCTAAAGAAGACTAAAAGTTACACTTGTAATTGCCCGCAACGCACGCATGGGTTTTAAGTTTATTTTTCAGGTGCACTTACCGGTGCACACTCCTACTTCTTTCAGCTATTTGATGGAAAACCAATGGTGCATAAATATAATTTCTATAATGGTTTCTGATGTGTTCGCTACATGACTGTGAGGCAAAAGCAGCAAAATCTGTATTACATAAGGTTCTCTATTCTCCAGTTTGCATCCTTCCAGACAACGTTATTTAAAACACGTACACTGGACTTGGCAAAACTTAACTTTGATTTTCAGAGTACTCCAGTTTTTCAGTTGTGATATGAAATGGCTGTAGTGGTACATCCTGTGGGCCCATTACTCATTTTAGCAATGTGAATAGATATAAAAAATGTTAACCCCCCAGGTAAAAGGGGAGATTGACATTGTAGGGTAATCACAAACTCTGATGATTAGAACAAAACAATATGTTTTATATAACCTTAGGCAATTTCTTATACCTCTGTGCCTTACTGTACCTGTTTTGGGAAGAAACTGTTGAGGCTATAAAAAGAGCTTACTTAATTAGTGTCTAGTTAGATTCTCTTTCCTTCAGTTAACAAAAATAATGCAGTATTTACCTTGTGACAATTTTGAGTTTTGTGACAATTTGCAACATTTAGCTTTTTCCAACCCAAACACCATTGTAGAGCAGGTTGTTTCCGACCACCCCCCCCCCCCCCCCCCACCCACGCCCCCCACCAACCGCACGTGTGAACCAACC
>JANIJG010023260.1:36061-51054 GCA_024611175.1 Megaceryle torquata
TAGCTTACCAAATACTTGGAAGGGTAGAACTAAAGGAGTAGCAGGCAGAAACAAAGAGCAAAATCCACAGTTTCTACCCAGTTACTTGATTCACATGCTAAAATGGACTTTTTTATGAAAGTAAATGCTGAAGATTTCAGGATCTGTCCAGCAGAACTGAGACATTAAAAGTTTTCTAAAGGTTCTTTGTGCTTTGACCAAAACCAAGCCAAATACAGTAGTCAGTTCTTAAGGCTGAAGACTTCAAGGAATCACAAATTGTAAGCATTGTATCTCTAAATAGTTGATGTTACAAACCAAACAAGATAAAATTTTTCCTACTCAAGAAGTGAGAGTGAAAAATGGCTGCTGTCACCATTCCTAACTTGACATCTCATACTACAAGGTCTCTTCGTAAAGAGCCATCTGCCCAATTTCTTTGAAACCTGAGTTTTAACCAGAAAAGGAAAATATGTTCTAGATCACACTGTGGAGCAAATAAGAATATCTAGGAGACTGAGAAAGGGAATTTATCCATAATTTCTAACACCAGTTACAGACAACAGGTATGTTACTGTTGATTTTCCTTGGGTGTATCACATCGCTACTCTAGGACTATGCACAGCTTGGCTGTATTTAAAAATAACTGTCAAATTAAGTTCTCCAATTTGATACCTTAAATACTCATTAAGCCATTGTGCCAGACTGCCAGCACTGTCACAGAATATTTATAAGCCATACAAGAGTTTTCATGCACACCCCAACTTCTTTCTGAAAGGATCAGTTGAAAGGCTGGTGCAGTTTTTATTTCAAGAGCATCTATGCAATACTGATTGTGATGCCTAATTATTTTACAGTGTAACAGAACATTATCTTGGAAACTGAAATAAAATTACTCCTTTCCTGCAGAGGACTGGAGTGTAACTACTATCAGTTATAGTCCCTACAGAATTTCCATAATCATGAAACTATTTAGTAACATAAATTCTACTTGCTACTTTCTTTCAAAGTTCAACAGTTTTCCTGTTTCCAAGAACATCCTTAATTTCTCTTATAAGGTCTTGCTTGTAACCTGACAAAATATTAAGAAATAGCTACTCTTGGTCCTGATAAGCTGGTCAGAAGACATAACACAGAAATTAAAGTGATTGTAATATATATGACCATAGTTACTGAAGAAAAAGAATAATCAGAAATTATATGAATGAGGACCCTAAATAAAAGACTACTTAAATAAAATAACTAGTGCTTTAGGAATGTATAGCCACACACCAAAGGAAAATGGCACAGATTATTGTTGAGTATCTGACAAAGATTTTATTGCTAAACCATCTGTGTGTATTCAGAACAACACTTCCAATCTCATGAAGACTCAAGATGCAGAGCAATTTTGCAGATGCAGAGTGCCTTAGAAAACATCACACTTACAAAGCCTGAAAGACACTGAATCAACTGCAAACATTTGTGGTTAACTGCTATTTTCTGATGATACTTTGGGTCCTGAGTATCTTTGTACAATTTTTCTGCGGAGGCAGCACCAAGCAGCTTAGTAACACCTGGAACTAACTGCTCTTTGCTATTAGTTATCTAACGGAGTCCAAAACGTTACATTATGCACCTGATATCCCTGACATAACTTCCAGTGAGAAATGAGAAATCACTTTCATGTATTGTATTTCTGAAAACAAAGGTAAATTGCCATCCCTGTGACGTGGCTATTTTTTGGTGAGGGAAAATAGTAAGAAACCTTGATGTTTTTTGGGGTTGGGTTTTTTTTTTTTTTTTTGGTAATGATAGCAGAGAATATTAACAAATGTTCTCTGGCAATTCAAAGGCCAAATGTGTCTCCTTAAGAAGTCATCAACAAAAAAGGAAGAAGGGAATGGCAGAGCATATGATCAGCACTGCTCCAGCAGTGTGCTCTTCACGAAGAAGTTCTCCCAGGCTAGAACAGTTAGTTGTTCATGGCACAGAAACATAATTCTCTGCAGATATGTAGCACAAGTACTCTGCCCCAGGATATCTGGGGAGGTTCCAGGAGGAAAAAAGGCTGTCTCCTTTTACCCAACATCACTTCAAGTTCCCTCTCTCTAAGTATCACTTCATCTCTCCAGGTATCAATTCTTCATCCAACACAAGTATTTTTAAAAGATGATGTGAGCACTGAGGTCTACTTGGAAACAAAATAGGCATTATTTGACAGGAAAAGCACAGGAAGGGCTTCATAGCTGGCTCTCAACATGGCAACAGCTCTTTCAGCAGCATGCTGAAAAAAGTATTGCACCATACTTTTCCATTTTTACAGTAAATATTTAAAATTCAGAGGTCTTTTTAGCTGAGTTTATACCAGAACAACCTAACAGCTAGTGAAAGATAAATGAAGTGCTTATTGTTTCAACCATTAAATTGCATACCCTTTTGTACTTTCAAACACTACTAGTAAATTACAGCTGCTTAATAATTACAGCTCTTGTCAATGATTAACTAGCTACCTTAGCAAGCTGCTTAATAATAATAATAACCATTTCTGAAGACTTCCAAAATATACTAATATTTTTATTACTGAAAAAGTGCTAATTATTTTTTCTTCATGAGCCCAGAAAACCTGTAAGAAAAATGCAATAAACTGTATGCCTTCTGTCCTCCTATTCTGTGCATGTTTACACGTGCATATGCTTTCATTGGCAAGTTTCACTCAACATGCATTGAACTCTGCTTGGATGAAAATGAAGCTTCTAAAATAAAAAGGGTAATGAGTATGAAGTTCATTTAAGTAATACTTATAAGGAGTATTTTTCCTTTACTGAAAACAGCCGTGCTTGTTACAAGAGTAGCTGTGATAGCTGCAGCACGATGATTCCACACAATCATTTGTAAACGTCAACATTCCTTCTTACTCTTAAGACTTCAGAAAAATTTTGTGCCACAAAGACACTGGCAGAGGTTACCCATTTCCCGTATGATACTTTTGTCTCCATTCCCCCCTTTCCTACACCAACATACAAACACCCACAAAGAACACTGAAAACAAGAGAGTATGACATAGAAAAATAAGAAGACAATTTAATGCAGTCATGGTTTTAAGGATAAGTGGGTTTTACCGCTGCTCTCTCACAATCTGTTCTCTCTGAAATGTCTATTTTCAGAGGTCCTCTTGTTCCCACCACCACACTGCAAATACCCAATGAGTAACTTACCTATAAACTTCAAATAGGTCTTAAAGAAATCAGTGTCAGATAATCGAAGAAAAATACTTGATTGTGCAGTGATCAGTTATCTGCTTCATTTTTGGAAAGCAATGGTGGGAGACTAAACCCTTGGCCCTTCTACATTGAATACTTGCCACAGTAGGGATAATCCCAGTAAGGAAACAGGTCTCTGAGATGCAAAGGTCTCTGAGAAGCAGTACCAAAGTCTGAATTTACTGCATAAACAAATTGATCGTTTGCTTGCTTGCAAACATCAAGGTTAAAGTTGAAACAATCATTACCTCTAGGTCACTTTGAGAGTGTTGTGGCTGAACACAGCACATTTAGAACTACTGGGTGCAGTAGATACTTGTAGAAAACTTAGGTTAATAGGAAGAAACATGTGAGCTACAGGATATTTCCAATATCCTGACTCAATGCATAGAAAATAACTGAAAATAAAATTTGGCACCTAAAATATGAAGTTCAGTATCCTATATGGGAAAGGATGCACATTTTCTCCTCTATCCTGTCACCTTTGATTCAGTCTTCATTCTTTGTCACCTTACAGACTAGTAAGATTTCATATTTTACAAAGTATTAAGAACTTAAGACAAAAGAGAATTTAGCATGCACGAGATGAGAAAGAGGTGGCTCATGAAAATGTTTCAAGTCTGCCAGTTGCACCCCTCCAAGAACAAACAAACAAACAATCCACCACCACCACCACCAAAAATTGTATTTTTTTCCCCCCTCTACATTGTTGTACTCCAAGGTATCATATGCAACTTAAAAGCATCCCTGCCTTTAAAACAAATAAAAATGTACATAACCTAATTTTGAAAAATTATACTAAAGTTGCAAAGTTAAGCTTTTAAAAGTTAAAAAATGAAAAATTCTATGCAACCTTGACTATGCTACCTTATTTTTTTAAGCACTATGGCATGTACGTATGACTGTACATATATATTGCACAATGTTCTTCCTCCAAATCATGCCCCTTATAATTGAGCAGTGCATTAAACAGAAGTGGAATTAAGGCAACCTGGTCTAGATTAGTCTTGCAGCAGGAAAAAAGCTGTTAATTTCTTGGTTGATCAAAAAGGAAGAAGATTCTTTGCCTAAGCAAAAAGGAAGACAAGACAATCCTCTCTCTCTGATCCTTAAGTACTTGCAGAGATGGAGGAACACTAAAGAGTCTCTTGAAGTAAAGATACAGGCCACAGAGGCAAGGCTACAGAAGTGGGGCCCATAACGAGTTTTACTTTCTTCTCTCGCATCAGAAACGAGATGTTTCTGATGTTATATGCAGAGAGAACACACCTGTAATCTCACATGGGAAGAGCTGAGAAAGCTTTGAAACACTGCAAATATTTTGTTGATTGATATTAAAAGTGGCAAAAATGATATGGGAATATTTTTTTGTTTTTCTATTACTCTGCCAAACTGAAGCAGAACTTACTGAGCCAGGCAGCAGCATGTCTTTGGTCCCAGGATTTTCTGTCTCACTGGATTTTAAAAGACATGATCCCAAAAGAGAGAGGAAAAGCAAGATTTTAATCTTGAAAAATAACAATTTTTATCATTTTTTCCATACAAGTCATTAGCCAACACCATAAGCAAGTATTTTTAAAGAGAGGACTAAACCAGATGAATTAACACAATGTACAGGGGAGTCAAGAAGATGCAGATGAGCACAGTGCCAATTAATGACAGGTCAGGCAGGAACAGTACCCTGGGAGCAACTGACTCTGTATGTTACTCCAAGCAGTATTCTTCAACTAGATCTACTCTCTCGAACTGTCAGGAGCACATAGGATTCTTCTGTGCTACAGCACCAGCTCTCACTAGCCCAACACAAATCGAAGAAGAAAATAACAGTGAGGCTAATGTGGCTTATTTAGGCAAAATGTTGAGATTTTAAAATTAAGTTTGTCCTGTGGCATATGCAGAACAGATGTTTTTCAGCTATACAGAAAGGTACAATGACGTTGCCAGGAACTCTCAGGCCATGCAATATACATGATATTTAGCATGCAGGTTCCCAAGAGTTTAACAACAACATCTCAGTTCCTAGAATGTCACTATTTTATTTGTTGTTATTTTTACTTTGAATAATAAAATTATAAAATGTAATTCACAAGTCAGTGTTACAAATCCATGCTCTTCCTGGTGCACATCAGTTTTAAAACATATGTAAGGAGATACTAACACAAGCAATACTTGTCATGTGGCAAGAAGGGTATTACCAATAGTAAAACATAACATCAGGATCCAAATTCTGTAGAGAAAACAAACAAGGGTTGTCAAATACGAGGTAGCCACTTCAGGCATGAAAGATTCCTTACATACTATTCAAGTGCAAAGTAGCCATAATGCACAATCTGCATTAATAGAAATTTAAGGCTCTAGGAACATCTGCTTAACATTTATGTCCCTCCCAAGCAAAAATCTAAACCCTCAATCTGTGTGATTACAAAAACACTCAGTTAAAGGCAAGACATACAAAGTCATCTTGGATTGCTAGACAAATTGCTACCGTATCTCCTTATGAAAGAGAACTCTGAATCACTTGTAATTGCAGTGTATATGAAGACACAGTTAAAAATTCAGCATTTGCACCAATACCACAACCTAAAAAGGCCAAAATGCCCAAAATACTTCTTCAAATGATTGCTTAACACTGCTCAGCTACAAAGATTTGGGCAGATGCTACACGGAAGCAGAGGAAAAGACGGCAAAAAAGCAACTAATCTGCCAAGGAAGGCAGGGAGGGGGAAGCACAGACTGAAAAAAATACACAGAACAATGACATAATCACTAACAGTCACTATTCAGCTACTTTGCAGTTACTGAGCCAGCTTCAATCCCTCTTGGCATCTCCCTGTAATTTCTTTCCAAGATTTAGTAACACAGGGTAGAAGCTAGTTCATGGGTCCTGAATCTCTCAAGTCTCATTGCCTAGAATATATTAAAGAAAGAGAAATGTCTCTGAACAGGGCCACCCCCTCAACCCCCTTTTAAATGCAACATTTCTGCTTTAAAACCATTCAGCCGCTTTCTGCACTTCATGATTATATATTCACAATTTGCTCCAGTGTTTTATTTCAATTATGTAGCACATTCATTATTCTCCAAATAGTTTTTTTAAAGTTGCTTGTTTTAGCAAGATTACTGTTTAAGAAGTAACTAATAAAAGGAGAACAACAAAACTCTTCAGGAAGCAATTAAACTATTTATCCCGAATATCATACCCTTTCACTCATCTCAACAGATGCAATTAGTGATGGAGAAAAGAATTACAAAGCAGCGATTACTTTTTGGCAAACAGACATAAGAGGGGTATTCATCCTACCTAATGTCAAGCACCTCCCTTACATCTTTGGGTTGAGCAGAACTCAGCGGGCTTTCCAGAGTCATGACTGAGCTTTTGAGACCACAACTACAAATTAAAAAGCAGTACTTTTAGATCACATCACTTCCCTGATCCAGTTCGCTGCAAAGCCTCGCAAATATTTGTGCTGGCTCAACAGAGGGAGCAAAAATAAGCAGTTGGAGAGAAGGATACATGTGCTGCACGGCCAGCTAATACACGTGGATGTGCAGCCTGAATCCACTCTGAAGAATCCAATGATGGTATCAACAGTCTGGACCTGTAAGCCAGGCACTTGCATTGCCTAGAGTACAGCAGCCATACCTCAGAGGTTTTTGATGAGACCTGAAAGCTGCTCTACAGGTCAGAGAGCATCTTTGTTGGAATAAGCAGTACAATCTTTAGACAGAGCCATATAGGCTGGAGAGATCATGCATACCCCACACTTACTGATCATTCCTCCAGCAGTAAATCTCCTACAGAAATACAGTAAATGGAAGATAGAGGCACTTACTCTGAGTTGAAACAACATGACCCAGTCAATAAATAAAATACACAAAATAAAATAAGAATTCCAATGCTGGAGACTCAAGCTGAGAGTAGAACCTCACTTAAAGCTGCTTGTAAAGAATAAAACATCCTAGCATCAAATGACTTTCTTATGAGAAACTGTAAATTCAGCAAGCCCCTCAAGAACTTGGTAACTAGGAACTCAGCTGAGAACACTTTACATTCACATACATGACTTTGTATTAGACCAGAAAACATATTTCATTGCAATTGATCCACATTAAGCTAGTCAACCTCTAGCACACAGAGCTCAGCTTAAGATGTAAAGATATACCACAGTTCTAGGTTATTAGTACAGTGAGAGCTGAAGCCTGTCTTTGAATTAGCCACTGCTAATGCCTTTAACAACAGGAGCTGATTTCACTTCATCAGCAATGGGACATAAATGTTCTGCAAAAAAATTTCTTTCTGTTCAAAAAAATTCACTTCAAACTCCAGAGACAAGACTTTACAGGCCTACCACCTCCATCTATCCGAAGAGATGTTTGTTTCCATCTATCCGAAGTCATGCTTCCTTTCTTCCACATAAATGGACATCAGATGCATCAAATGAAACACTACTCAAATTTGCAGCAAGAAAGAAAAAAAAATATCCATTTTTCCTACCTCATTTTTGTAAAGAACACAGACTAGGTTGTTGCTTAAACTGACGTCAAGCTCAAATAGATTCAAGTCTGTAGAGAATACCAATACAACATGGAGATTTGTTTTCTCCTCCAAATGTAAGGTTTTGTAACCAAAAAGTTCATACTTCAGTGGTTTCTGTAACTGGGAATAGGAAGGCCTGCATTTCTTTCTAGTGAAAGCTGAACTGAAGCTAAAGCCAGAGGTACCTATATGTCAAAGTAAAGCTTTCGAATCTCTCTTTTAAACCTCTGTCTGATGAATCCTTTAAGCTCTTCTAAGAGTCAACTAGTCAGGACTTCCGTATCAGTCAACAGCAGTGTTAGTTAATAAAATAGATAATATTATCTTAAGGTATATTACATTGGTAACCTATAATGTTTTCCTTAATTTTACAATTTCCTTCAAGAAGTGTTCTTAGGTGGGGTCTTTTTTTGATTGGTTGACTTACTTTCTCAAGGTTATGAGTTTTGGTTGGTTGGTGGTTTTTTGGCTGAGTTTTTGGTTTTGTGTGGTTTTGGTTTGTATTTTTTTGTTAACTACATTATAATTCAGCCATATAATGTGTTTATGATTCCTGACTCTAAATCAAGCAAGAGGTCAAAGACTTAAGTGGAAAACTATGTGTTAAAGTCTTTAGTTTCCCTTCAACTTTTTTATGTTAAGATACCTAGAAATCCTGAAAACCTGGCAACTTATTTTTGTTTTGACACACCACACCCCCCTCCCCCCCTATTTATCCTGTCTCTGTTTCCACTTCTATAGTAAGTAGTGAGGTCTGACACATGACTGAGAATTTATCACAAGCTTCATCTATAGAAAAACATACTCTTACTAACACAACATTTCAGCTTGGACAACAGAATGAGAAAGTTTTATACAAATTCTTACATTAGTTATAAATACGTGTAAAGCAAATACTCAGATTGAAGTTAATAATATCTATTTTTGAGGCATGACCAGTGAAGTAAGTATGGTTTATTAAGAAGAGATTCAAATGAAGAAGATTTGTTGGGTTTTTTTTTCTGCAAGTAGAAGCCATAGCAACATCTTGGCAACCAGCATGTTACAGAGTGCACTGTTTTCTCTGATACATTCTCTCTTTCAAGTTCAAATACAGTTCCACAAGTACTACTTACAGCTCACCACAGCTACTAATAAAAACCCCACTTCACTGTTCTATACACCTTTATGGTTGCAACACACTCTTCCCTTTTTCTTTTCCTGTCTCCAAAGAAAATCCAGTTTTTGCTCTTTATCCAATGCATCTCCATGTCAGTATCTCTTTAAGTCACTGTTATAATCCACCCAAATTATTCCATACTTGCGCAAGATTCAAATGATTACACATGTAAAGTGTAAAGCCATCACAATTTGTGCTTCAAACTTTTACAGATTCTAAATCATTCATGACAACATTTTGTAGGCAATGAAGCTAAAAGAATATAGTGTTTAGCACACAGATGAACCATGTGTTTGCTGAACACATTTATGTGAAGACCACAACTACCGAGAACCAAAGATTTGATGCATCATTTAAGAAGCTGTTTTCATGTACATAAGAGATAGGATTTGATTTATGACTGATATTTAAACCAATGCAAGGTCACATTCAGATGAAGACAACATTTATCTATTTGCTACTTGATCCAAGATCCAAGGTCACGTTCACACAAATATGTCATTCGAATATTTGGTATGTTTTTATTAACACGATAATGAACTCAAAGTTCTCTTACTTTCCCCATGTGTCTCAAAACTCCTTACCCATTTATCTGGAAGTCATCTAGTTTTTGCAATACTTGTACAAATGTCTGACAAGCTCATTACATAAAGCAAGATTTTGAACTGATTAACAGGGATACTTCAAACTTCACAAATCAGTGCTCTGACTGAGGCTAAATCTGGTTGCATGGTATGCCCAGAATTAAGAGATTTTTTTTTTTTTTCAAGTAACAAACAAACAATCACACAAAAACTATGTCTTATGAACTGCACACACACATTAGATGTCCTAAACCATTATCTTTTTTTTTTTTTCCTAAAAAAATGGAAAAATAAGTTTGAGTGGTAAAGTCAAATTTGATTGTGATGTGTTCAGCATTTACAAACAGCTTACACATCTGTCCTAACATGCTGATCACTGGAAACGAGATCCTCAAGACTAAATTGGAATGTTGCAATTGTTTCCTTACGCACGTGATCACGGCATCTCACATTATGCATAGTGGCTTCTCAACAATTTCCTAACCATACCCTGATAATCTACAAATCAACAAATTTCATTTGTTGAAGGAAAAAGATATCTGAGGGTAAAAGGCAAATACAAATTGCATTTTAGTGTGGTGACTAAATGATTTTCTCCAATATAATCAATTTTTTTAAAGTAAATAATAAATAAGCCTCTTGCTAAGTCTCCTGCAGAGTACATTTTCACTACATACGGCAAAAATAAGCTTCAGAGGGTAACAAATTAAAGACATCTGTGCAACTAAAATTGTCAATGCAAATTATAATTTAATACATACAGAGGTAGTGCCAGGCAAAATTTTTGACCATTTTCCATTAAAAATATTGACCGTGCTATTACATAAACCTCTATCAGAAGTTTTACTTGCTCACATGCTTGTTAAAAAAACCCAAGCCTCAAAAAACCCCAACAAAACATACATGACTGTTCTATCCAAAAAGACTTCTTAACTTTAACAAGCAAAAGCTCTCTAGTAATTCTTGCTAACAAATGTGAAATTTTAGATATACTGTATTTATGATTAAAAATAAAAACCAATTGCCACTAACTTACAGAGTCAAGCAAAGACTTTGACACACCTTCTCAATTGGGATGATAATTTGTCTTTAGGGTTCAGGTATATGTATGGATAATTTACAAAGTGGTTTTATAAACTAGGATATAAGAATCCCTTTTGGTTTATATTCATAGACCTTTATGTGACAACAACTGTTACATATTGTTGATAATTCCTTATTGACAAGACTGATAGTAACATATGCTTTAGAACTTAGAATCCTGTATTGTCAATAATTTCTTAATGATAAGACTGGTAGTACATAGTCTTTAGTATGTGGAATCCTTGCTGTTTTATAAATAAAAATACCTGCCTAAAGTTTACATTTGTAGTAAAATGAGGGAAGAATAAATATAATAAGAAATAACTACCTAATCTTTCATTCTGTGAGCATATTTATTGTTCCTGTATGAACTCAGCCTTGATTACTCTGACAAAAGAGCAAAGGAATGCTCCTGTGACATAAATACTTCAACAGGACACAGCCTAATTCAAAGACACACATTATATATCATAATAATATATTATTATTCTGCCACATAATCTAATATTTTGTGGATTCCGAGTAATTTCAAGTTTGTTGACTGCTAATGCAGTTTTTGAAGTTGTATGTAATTTTGTTAGTTTAAACAACATGATAAAAACTTGAGAGGATTAATTTGTGACAGCACATGCATTTGAAAGGTAGAATTCATTCATCATTAAAACACTGGGAAAAGGGCAACTTTGGGGAGAAGACATTAAAACAAAAAAACCCCTTACTTTTCTATTCATTTGCTCCCAAAGATGCAATTTTTCTGCACCATTATCACCCCAGATGGTTCTATCATGTCTCCCTGCTCTTCTCCCTTCTCACTACACTTAGGGTTCCCCCTCCCCACACAGTGTCCCTGAACTACCAACTATGCAAACAGCAAACATGCTGCAGCAGGTTCAGAGCTACATGTTGCAATCGCCTCACTAGTGCTCCTACGCTGATGGGCAACTGACAGGCCAAACAGAACAGATAATGGTTGAATTCATATTGCATCATTTCCTCAATAGAGTCAATAAGCCGTTTTCCTTTCTTCTTTCCAGTTTCCAACTTTCAGAACAATTACAGAACTTTAACAACTTTGTAACCACTACTCCTCTGTCAACTTGGACAAGGCTTGCAGGTTCTAAACTATTGAGTGGAGGGAGATCTGCATGTACCTGACTTTCTTCGCTATCTAGACTAAAAGGGATGTAAAAGCAACTCTGAAAGCAGTTTTCAATATAGTGCTTTTGGAGCATAACTGTCTTACAAGACAGATCGGGACTTTTGCCCTCCGCCCCTTATTTCCGTCTTGCCTTCACTATTTGCTTTATGTTTATTTTTTGTACAACGCACAAACAGTACCAAGGGTGCCTGGAGTTACATCAGTACTTGGAGTATTCTACCGTTTTGCAGGGTTCCTCACTTTGACTCATAATCACATACTTTATTAAGAAAAAGATAATTGGCTGTCCTTGAAGTAGTGGTTAAATATTCAATTTGGATGAGGATTTCTGACCTGTGGGCAAAACCAGTAGTTCTTACAGACATCTTAACAGCAACATTCTTCCTGAATACAGAACTGTTGCTTTGGAACAATACTTTTAATCTAAAAAGAAGGGGGGGGGGGAAGCTATCTCAAATCAAAGTTACTTAATGCAAAACATTGAAAGATGACTCAGACTTTTTAGCATATTGATTTAATATTTTGAAAAGCTTCACTCAAATCTTAGCCGCCCTTCAATCATACTTGTAGGCCTTGCAGTCTCCCTTTTTTAAAATAACCTGGTCAGACAAATTGTCAACCTGGCAAACTGCCAAATATTAGTACCACAACAGGTCCTGCTCAGAACAATAGAAGTAACCCACCACCACCACTGCTGTGCAGCTGTATCTGTTAGTACAATAGCTCTCCTGAGTGTGACCAGCATTCCTTTAAAAGTAACAGGAAACCTCATCATTTTCTCTTTTCATTTACAACTTAAACTTCCACATTTACACTCAGGCTCCTTGTTTTGGCTTGGGACAAAAGTCCCATTACTTTGGTATCCGATGCTGCAACTTTTGCTTCAAAAGATTAACAAGAAGAAATATCTTTCTCCATCAAGTATACCTTCTTTTCAGTCTCCAGCACTCTCCCCATTCCCAGGTTTCAGTTTTGGCTTTACCCTGGCGCACACAGCTTCAATACTCTTTCAGCTGTCCCACCCCTCCCTCTCTTTCATAAGCCATGTCAACCCATCCTCAAACCACCTCCTTCATCCCCTTGGGTCCTCTAGTCTTCTATCTCAGCTCCTCTAGCATCTGCACAGCTGCACTCTTCTCACCATCTGCAACCCCTTGCATGATTCATCACCAAACATAACAGACCATGATTATTCACTATTTGAAAAGCTACAGTGGAATTTACATCTGTTTCTGGAAGAGATTCAAGAAGTCTGAATTCGCCTTCTTATCAGAGAACACTATTGTGTATTTTCAGTGGTTTTATTTCGCTGATAAAGTTTACTCCCTTGCCCAGACATAATAACAAGGCATATTTGATAACCTAAATTCAGCTTAACATAAGGACTTATATTATTAAGTCTTCTGTTATATTCCAAGTGCCTTTCTGAAAATTAATTGACTGATCTCAATGGGCTAGCTGTCATACTCTTCCACCAGTAAACAAAATCTAATGTCTTCTAAAACTGGCACCTGGAGTTCTGTAGTTTACTCATTCTTCAGTGCCCTGCTACTTCACACATTCCTTCAAAGTATTTTTATAGACACCTGTTGCTCAGCTATTACATTTAAATAAGTAAATAAATAAATAAAACCTGCTAAAAATAAACTACCTTTGATTTAATGTCATGCCACAACTGAGGAGTACCCAAAGCAGAATGTGAAACAAAATTCCTTCACTTTTTGTTGTTAGGGTGTTGTTTGGTGGTTGGGTTTTTTTGTTTGTTTTTTTTCTAAGAAAAAGGCCTTCATATTTATTTTTTTTTCTGGTAATTTAGAAATTTTTGCCTTTAAAAGCTTTTCTTTGTGATAAGTGTATCACACAAAACCAATGTTTACACTGAATTAGAATTGCTGACAGGAGACTTGGCAACAGGTATGAATGCAATGAATCTACATTTTTTGGCAAATGGACATCAAGTACTTGTACCTCCAAGCTACTGACATGCCAGATAGTGGATATACTTGGGACACATGACTTCACAGTTCTAAATCAGGTCACTTGCTACAGTATAGAGATCACAAGCCTCACACTCCTGCATGATCAAAAAACGTCAGAATATAACCAATTATTTTCCAGACATCTAAGCTCTCTGCTCATCCTTCATATGACATGAAGGGTGTCTGCCTACCAGGTTAACAGCCCCATTTTAACAACAGTATCACCACTGCCAACCCCAATTCTCCCTACATCCTTGAACTAAGGAAGCACCTGAATTACAGAAAGGTAGAAGAAAAAAAACAGGATAGGAAAACCTGTTAAAAAGTCTTATAATGTGCTTTCAGACACGAGTTTTAATTCACTCTGTAAGATGTTTTAACTGACAAAATCAGACAGTGAAAAAGCAGTTATAGGGACACAGCACTCGCAGCCCTCTGCAGAGCGAAACTGAAGATGTTGGTTGCAGAATAAAGTTATGTTAGGGGTTGAATTTGATAAACCAGCTTAAGTAATGTAATAGCTCCCTGACATCAAAAGGATATCCCTTCCATACTTCCCTGACATTGTCAGCCCTGCACCTTCCCTCTCCCCTCTTCATTTCCAGCCACACAGTTCCACCCCGCCTGCGCTGGCTCTCACACTTTCTAACCTATCTGGCCACATCTGTAATAGTAAGCAAACCAGGGCCAAAGCACATGCTCGAGCCACGCTGTTAGCATCCTCTCTGACACCATTTTGGCCCACACCAACTTGGCAATGTCCCAGATGAATGCACAGGCACAGCTAAGGGGACTGCAAATGCAGAGCAGCAAAGTGGTCTCCAGCAGCAGTGTGGATGCAACCATACTCTTTCAGAAGGGAGACCGTTAGGTGTGTGCAATATTGCCGCTTTGTTCCAGGACCAGAGAACGGTCCCCAGCATATTTTGTACCCTAGTGAGGACATAGCCTGAGTGTAACAATTCAGCTCATGATGCCGTAGGCATGTGACAGAGGAAAAACATAGCCTGAGCTCACTGAACAGACTCAGGAGGCAAAAAGGAAGGACAGAAACATGGTGGTAGGAAAGGAAAGAAGCATGAAGAAGGAGCCTGACTGATCTTTAACAGCAGTTGCTAGATCAGATCAGACCATGCTGTGTAACCACACCTCACACTATAAGCTTCATATTTGCAAGAGAGGGGACATCCCATTCTCTTCCGCCCCCCCCCCCCCATATTTATGTGTTCAGAGAATCCTATCATAGAATCATAGAATGTTAGGGGTTGGAA